>JAWNGG020000530.1:0-48681 GCA_036937485.2 Tetragonisca angustula | reverse complement strand
GTCATTGAGGTGTAATTAAGTGTAATAAAGTCACAAACGTGATTAGTTTGTGTATACAAATATAATATACTGTAATATGCGGAATTGGTGCTTGCAGTGTATCGAATGCAGCAGAACCGTTTGTAACCGTGTAATACTTCGAAATATATCGTAATGCATCGTACCTGTTAGTCCTGTGTCATTTTTTCTAATATTATTGCGGGTAGAGTGATGTCAAATCCATTCAGATTTGATGTCACTAACGGTTATTCGTGTTAGATCGCGATAAAATGCGACTGTTCCCTAATAAATTCCGACGCAATGGGTCATTGAGGTGTAATTAAGTGTAATAAAGTCACAAACGTGATTAGTTTGTGTATACAAATATAATATACTGTAATATGCGGAATTGGTGCTTGCAGTGTATCGAATGCAGCAGAACCGTTTGTAACCGTGTAATACTTCGAAATATATCGTAATGCATCGTACCTGTTAGTCCTGTGTCATTTTTTCTAATATTATTGCGGGTAGAGTGATGTCAAATCCATTCAGATTTGATGTCACTAACGGTTATTCGTGTTAGATCGCGATAAAATGCGACTGTTCCCTAATAAATTCCGACGCAATGGGTCATTGAGGTGTAATTAAGTGTAATAAAGTCACAAACGTGATTAGTTTGTGTATACAAATATAATATACTGTAATATGCGGAATTGGTGCTTGCAGTGTATCGAATGCAGCAGAACCGTTTGTAACCGTGTAATACTTCGAAATATATCGTAATGCATCGTACCTGTTAGTCCTGTGTCATTTTTTCTAATATTATTGCGGGTAGAGTGATGTCAAATCCATTCAGATTTGATGTCACTAACGGTTATTCGTGTTAGATCGCGATAAAATGCGACTGTTCCCTAATAAATTCCGACGCAATGGGTCATTGAGGTGTAATTAAGTGTAATAAAGTCACAAACGTGATTAGTTTGTGTATACAAATATAATATACTGTAATATGCGGAATTGGTGCTTGCAGTGTATCGAATGCAGCAGAACCGTTTGTAACCGTGTAATACTTCGAAATATATCGTAATGCATCGTACCTGTTAGTCCTGTGTCATTTTTTCTAATATTATTGCGGGTAGAGTGATGTCAAATCCATTCAGATTTGATGTCACTAACGGTTATTCGTGTTAGATCGCGATAAAATGCGACTGTTCCCTAATAAATTCCGACGCAATGGGTCATTGAGGTGTAATTAAGTGTAATAAAGTCACAAACGTGATTAGTTTGTGTATACAAATATAATATACTGTAATATGCGGAATTGGTGCTTGCAGTGTATCGAATGCAGCAGAACCGTTTGTAACCGTGTAATACTTCGAAATATATCGTAATGCATCGTACCTGTTAGTCCTGTGTCATTTTTTCTAATATTATTGCGGGTAGAGTGATGTCAAATCCATTCAGATTTGATGTCACTAACGGTTATTCGTGTTAGATCGCGATAAAATGCGACTGTTCCCTAATAAATTCCGACGCAATGGGTCATTGAGGTGTAATTAAGTGTAATAAAGTCACAAACGTGATTAGTTTGTGTATACAAATATAATATACTGTAATATGCGGAATTGGTGCTTGCAGTGTATCGAATGCAGCAGAACCGTTTGTAACCGTGTAATACTTCGAAATATATCGTAATGCATCGTACCTGTTAGTCCTGTGTCATTTTTTCTAATATTATTGCGGGTAGAGTGATGTCAAATCCATTCAGATTTGATGTCACTAACGGTTATTCGTGTTAGATCGCGATAAAATGCGACTGTTCCCTAATAAATTCCGACGCAATGGGTCATTGAGGTGTAATTAAGTGTAATAAAGTCACAAACGTGATTAGTTTGTGTATACAAATATAATATACTGTAATATGCGGAATTGGTGCTTGCAGTGTATCGAATGCAGCAGAACCGTTTGTAACCGTGTAATACTTCGAAATATATCGTAATGCATCGTACCTGTTAGTCCTGTGTCATTTTTTCTAATATTATTGCGGGTAGAGTGATGTCAAATCCATTCAGATTTGATGTCACTAACGGTTATTCGTGTTAGATCGCGATAAAATGCGACTGTTCCCTAATAAATTCCGACGCAATGGGTCATTGAGGTGTAATTAAGTGTAATAAAGTCACAAACGTGATTAGTTTGTGTATACAAATATAATATACTGTAATATGCGGAATTGGTGCTTGCAGTGTATCGAATGCAGCAGAACCGTTTGTAACCGTGTAATACTTCGAAATATATCGTAATGCATCGTACCTGTTAGTCCTGTGTCATTTTTTCTAATATTATTGCGGGTAGAGTGATGTCAAATCCATTCAGATTTGATGTCACTAACGGTTATTCGTGTTAGATCGCGATAAAATGCGACTGTTCCCTAATAAATTCCGACGCAATGGGTCATTGAGGTGTAATTAAGTGTAATAAAGTCACAAACGTGATTAGTTTGTGTATACAAATATAATATACTGTAATATGCGGAATTGGTGCTTGCAGTGTATCGAATGCAGCAGAACCGTTTGTAACCGTGTAATACTTCGAAATATATCGTAATGCATCGTACCTGTTAGTCCTGTGTCATTTTTTCTAATATTATTGCGGGTAGAGTGATGTCAAATCCATTCAGATTTGATGTCACTAACGGTTATTCGTGTTAGATCGCGATAAAATGCGACTGTTCCCTAATAAATTCCGACGCAATGGGTCATTGAGGTGTAATTAAGTGTAATAAAGTCACAAACGTGATTAGTTTGTGTATACAAATATAATATACTGTAATATGCGGAATTGGTGCTTGCAGTGTATCGAATGCAGCAGAACCGTTTGTAACCGTGTAATACTTCGAAATATATCGTAATGCATCGTACCTGTTAGTCCTGTGTCATTTTTTCTAATATTATTGCGGGTAGAGTGATGTCAAATCCATTCAGATTTGATGTCACTAACGGTTATTCGTGTTAGATCGCGATAAAATGCGACTGTTCCCTAATAAATTCCGACGCAATGGGTCATTGAGGTGTAATTAAGTGTAATAAAGTCACAAACGTGATTAGTTTGTGTATACAAATATAATATACTGTAATATGCGGAATTGGTGCTTGCAGTGTATCGAATGCAGCAGAACCGTTTGTAACCGTGTAATACTTCGAAATATATCGTAATGCATCGTACCTGTTAGTCCTGTGTCATTTTTTCTAATATTATTGCGGGTAGAGTGATGTCAAATCCATTCAGATTTGATGTCACTAACGGTTATTCGTGTTAGATCGCGATAAAATGCGACTGTTCCCTAATAAATTCCGACGCAATGGGTCATTGAGGTGTAATTAAGTGTAATAAAGTCACAAACGTGATTAGTTTGTGTATACAAATATAATATACTGTAATATGCGGAATTGGTGCTTGCAGTGTATCGAATGCAGCAGAACCGTTTGTAACCGTGTAATACTTCGAAATATATCGTAATGCATCGTACCTGTTAGTCCTGTGTCATTTTTTCTAATATTATTGCGGGTAGAGTGATGTCAAATCCATTCAGATTTGATGTCACTAACGGTTATTCGTGTTAGATCGCGATAAAATGCGACTGTTCCCTAATAAATTCCGACGCAATGGGTCATTGAGGTGTAATTAAGTGTAATAAAGTCACAAACGTGATTAGTTTGTGTATACAAATATAATATACTGTAATATGCGGAATTGGTGCTTGCAGTGTATCGAATGCAGCAGAACCGTTTGTAACCGTGTAATACTTCGAAATATATCGTAATGCATCGTACCTGTTAGTCCTGTGTCATTTTTTCTAATATTATTGCGGGTAGAGTGATGTCAAATCCATTCAGATTTGATGTCACTAACGGTTATTCGTGTTAGATCGCGATAAAATGCGACTGTTCCCTAATAAATTCCGACGCAATGGGTCATTGAGGTGTAATTAAGTGTAATAAAGTCACAAACGTGATTAGTTTGTGTATACAAATATAATATACTGTAATATGCGGAATTGGTGCTTGCAGTGTATCGAATGCAGCAGAACCGTTTGTAACCGTGTAATACTTCGAAATATATCGTAATGCATCGTACCTGTTAGTCCTGTGTCATTTTTTCTAATATTATTGCGGGTAGAGTGATGTCAAATCCATTCAGATTTGATGTCACTAACGGTTATTCGTGTTAGATCGCGATAAAATGCGACTGTTCCCTAATAAATTCCGACGCAATGGGTCATTGAGGTGTAATTAAGTGTAATAAAGTCACAAACGTGATTAGTTTGTGTATACAAATATAATATACTGTAATATGCGGAATTGGTGCTTGCAGTGTATCGAATGCAGCAGAACCGTTTGTAACCGTGTAATACTTCGAAATATATCGTAATGCATCGTACCTGTTAGTCCTGTGTCATTTTTTCTAATATTATTGCGGGTAGAGTGATGTCAAATCCATTCAGATTTGATGTCACTAACGGTTATTCGTGTTAGATCGCGATAAAATGCGACTGTTCCCTAATAAATTCCGACGCAATGGGTCATTGAGGTGTAATTAAGTGTAATAAAGTCACAAACGTGATTAGTTTGTGTATACAAATATAATATACTGTAATATGCGGAATTGGTGCTTGCAGTGTATCGAATGCAGCAGAACCGTTTGTAACCGTGTAATACTTCGAAATATATCGTAATGCATCGTACCTGTTAGTCCTGTGTCATTTTTTCTAATATTATTGCGGGTAGAGTGATGTCAAATCCATTCAGATTTGATGTCACTAACGGTTATTCGTGTTAGATCGCGATAAAATGCGACTGTTCCCTAATAAATTCCGACGCAATGGGTCATTGAGGTGTAATTAAGTGTAATAAAGTCACAAACGTGATTAGTTTGTGTATACAAATATAATATACTGTAATATGCGGAATTGGTGCTTGCAGTGTATCGAATGCAGCAGAACCGTTTGTAACCGTGTAATACTTCGAAATATATCGTAATGCATCGTACCTGTTAGTCCTGTGTCATTTTTTCTAATATTATTGCGGGTAGAGTGATGTCAAATCCATTCAGATTTGATGTCACTAACGGTTATTCGTGTTAGATCGCGATAAAATGCGACTGTTCCCTAATAAATTCCGACGCAATGGGTCATTGAGGTGTAATTAAGTGTAATAAAGTCACAAACGTGATTAGTTTGTGTATACAAATATAATATACTGTAATATGCGGAATTGGTGCTTGCAGTGTATCGAATGCAGCAGAACCGTTTGTAACCGTGTAATACTTCGAAATATATCGTAATGCATCGTACCTGTTAGTCCTGTGTCATTTTTTCTAATATTATTGCGGGTAGAGTGATGTCAAATCCATTCAGATTTGATGTCACTAACGGTTATTCGTGTTAGATCGCGATAAAATGCGACTGTTCCCTAATAAATTCCGACGCAATGGGTCATTGAGGTGTAATTAAGTGTAATAAAGTCACAAACGTGATTAGTTTGTGTATACAAATATAATATACTGTAATATGCGGAATTGGTGCTTGCAGTGTATCGAATGCAGCAGAACCGTTTGTAACCGTGTAATACTTCGAAATATATCGTAATGCATCGTACCTGTTAGTCCTGTGTCATTTTTTCTAATATTATTGCGGGTAGAGTGATGTCAAATCCATTCAGATTTGATGTCACTAACGGTTATTCGTGTTAGATCGCGATAAAATGCGACTGTTCCCTAATAAATTCCGACGCAATGGGTCATTGAGGTGTAATTAAGTGTAATAAAGTCACAAACGTGATTAGTTTGTGTATACAAATATAATATACTGTAATATGCGGAATTGGTGCTTGCAGTGTATCGAATGCAGCAGAACCGTTTGTAACCGTGTAATACTTCGAAATATATCGTAATGCATCGTACCTGTTAGTCCTGTGTCATTTTTTCTAATATTATTGCGGGTAGAGTGATGTCAAATCCATTCAGATTTGATGTCACTAACGGTTATTCGTGTTAGATCGCGATAAAATGCGACTGTTCCCTAATAAATTCCGACGCAATGGGTCATTGAGGTGTAATTAAGTGTAATAAAGTCACAAACGTGATTAGTTTGTGTATACAAATATAATATACTGTAATATGCGGAATTGGTGCTTGCAGTGTATCGAATGCAGCAGAACCGTTTGTAACCGTGTAATACTTCGAAATATATCGTAATGCATCGTACCTGTTAGTCCTGTGTCATTTTTTCTAATATTATTGCGGGTAGAGTGATGTCAAATCCATTCAGATTTGATGTCACTAACGGTTATTCGTGTTAGATCGCGATAAAATGCGACTGTTCCCTAATAAATTCCGACGCAATGGGTCATTGAGGTGTAATTAAGTGTAATAAAGTCACAAACGTGATTAGTTTGTGTATACAAATATAATATACTGTAATATGCGGAATTGGTGCTTGCAGTGTATCGAATGCAGCAGAACCGTTTGTAACCGTGTAATACTTCGAAATATATCGTAATGCATCGTACCTGTTAGTCCTGTGTCATTTTTTCTAATATTATTGCGGGTAGAGTGATGTCAAATCCATTCAGATTTGATGTCACTAACGGTTATTCGTGTTAGATCGCGATAAAATGCGACTGTTCCCTAATAAATTCCGACGCAATGGGTCATTGAGGTGTAATTAAGTGTAATAAAGTCACAAACGTGATTAGTTTGTGTATACAAATATAATATACTGTAATATGCGGAATTGGTGCTTGCAGTGTATCGAATGCAGCAGAACCGTTTGTAACCGTGTAATACTTCGAAATATATCGTAATGCATCGTACCTGTTAGTCCTGTGTCATTTTTTCTAATATTATTGCGGGTAGAGTGATGTCAAATCCATTCAGATTTGATGTCACTAACGGTTATTCGTGTTAGATCGCGATAAAATGCGACTGTTCCCTAATAAATTCCGACGCAATGGGTCATTGAGGTGTAATTAAGTGTAATAAAGTCACAAACGTGATTAGTTTGTGTATACAAATATAATATACTGTAATATGCGGAATTGGTGCTTGCAGTGTATCGAATGCAGCAGAACCGTTTGTAACCGTGTAATACTTCGAAATATATCGTAATGCATCGTACCTGTTAGTCCTGTGTCATTTTTTCTAATATTATTGCGGGTAGAGTGATGTCAAATCCATTCAGATTTGATGTCACTAACGGTTATTCGTGTTAGATCGCGATAAAATGCGACTGTTCCCTAATAAATTCCGACGCAATGGGTCATTGAGGTGTAATTAAGTGTAATAAAGTCACAAACGTGATTAGTTTGTGTATACAAATATAATATACTGTAATATGCGGAATTGGTGCTTGCAGTGTATCGAATGCAGCAGAACCGTTTGTAACCGTGTAATACTTCGAAATATATCGTAATGCATCGTACCTGTTAGTCCTGTGTCATTTTTTCTAATATTATTGCGGGTAGAGTGATGTCAAATCCATTCAGATTTGATGTCACTAACGGTTATTCGTGTTAGATCGCGATAAAATGCGACTGTTCCCTAATAAATTCCGACGCAATGGGTCATTGAGGTGTAATTAAGTGTAATAAAGTCACAAACGTGATTAGTTTGTGTATACAAATATAATATACTGTAATATGCGGAATTGGTGCTTGCAGTGTATCGAATGCAGCAGAACCGTTTGTAACCGTGTAATACTTCGAAATATATCGTAATGCATCGTACCTGTTAGTCCTGTGTCATTTTTTCTAATATTATTGCGGGTAGAGTGATGTCAAATCCATTCAGATTTGATGTCACTAACGGTTATTCGTGTTAGATCGCGATAAAATGCGACTGTTCCCTAATAAATTCCGACGCAATGGGTCATTGAGGTGTAATTAAGTGTAATAAAGTCACAAACGTGATTAGTTTGTGTATACAAATATAATATACTGTAATATGCGGAATTGGTGCTTGCAGTGTATCGAATGCAGCAGAACCGTTTGTAACCGTGTAATACTTCGAAATATATCGTAATGCATCGTACCTGTTAGTCCTGTGTCATTTTTTCTAATATTATTGCGGGTAGAGTGATGTCAAATCCATTCAGATTTGATGTCACTAACGGTTATTCGTGTTAGATCGCGATAAAATGCGACTGTTCCCTAATAAATTCCGACGCAATGGGTCATTGAGGTGTAATTAAGTGTAATAAAGTCACAAACGTGATTAGTTTGTGTATACAAATATAATATACTGTAATATGCGGAATTGGTGCTTGCAGTGTATCGAATGCAGCAGAACCGTTTGTAACCGTGTAATACTTCGAAATATATCGTAATGCATCGTACCTGTTAGTCCTGTGTCATTTTTTCTAATATTATTGCGGGTAGAGTGATGTCAAATCCATTCAGATTTGATGTCACTAACGGTTATTCGTGTTAGATCGCGATAAAATGCGACTGTTCCCTAATAAATTCCGACGCAATGGGTCATTGAGGTGTAATTAAGTGTAATAAAGTCACAAACGTGATTAGTTTGTGTATACAAATATAATATACTGTAATATGCGGAATTGGTGCTTGCAGTGTATCGAATGCAGCAGAACCGTTTGTAACCGTGTAATACTTCGAAATATATCGTAATGCATCGTACCTGTTAGTCCTGTGTCATTTTTTCTAATATTATTGCGGGTAGAGTGATGTCAAATCCATTCAGATTTGATGTCACTAACGGTTATTCGTGTTAGATCGCGATAAAATGCGACTGTTCCCTAATAAATTCCGACGCAATGGGTCATTGAGGTGTAATTAAGTGTAATAAAGTCACAAACGTGATTAGTTTGTGTATACAAATATAATATACTGTAATATGCGGAATTGGTGCTTGCAGTGTATCGAATGCAGCAGAACCGTTTGTAACCGTGTAATACTTCGAAATATATCGTAATGCATCGTACCTGTTAGTCCTGTGTCATTTTTTCTAATATTATTGCGGGTAGAGTGATGTCAAATCCATTCAGATTTGATGTCACTAACGGTTATTCGTGTTAGATCGCGATAAAATGCGACTGTTCCCTAATAAATTCCGACGCAATGGGTCATTGAGGTGTAATTAAGTGTAATAAAGTCACAAACGTGATTAGTTTGTGTATACAAATATAATATACTGTAATATGCGGAATTGGTGCTTGCAGTGTATCGAATGCAGCAGAACCGTTTGTAACCGTGTAATACTTCGAAATATATCGTAATGCATCGTACCTGTTAGTCCTGTGTCATTTTTTCTAATATTATTGCGGGTAGAGTGATGTCAAATCCATTCAGATTTGATGTCACTAACGGTTATTCGTGTTAGATCGCGATAAAATGCGACTGTTCCCTAATAAATTCCGACGCAATGGGTCATTGAGGTGTAATTAAGTGTAATAAAGTCACAAACGTGATTAGTTTGTGTATACAAATATAATATACTGTAATATGCGGAATTGGTGCTTGCAGTGTATCGAATGCAGCAGAACCGTTTGTAACCGTGTAATACTTCGAAATATATCGTAATGCATCGTACCTGTTAGTCCTGTGTCATTTTTTCTAATATTATTGCGGGTAGAGTGATGTCAAATCCATTCAGATTTGATGTCACTAACGGTTATTCGTGTTAGATCGCGATAAAATGCGACTGTTCCCTAATAAATTCCGACGCAATGGGTCATTGAGGTGTAATTAAGTGTAATAAAGTCACAAACGTGATTAGTTTGTGTATACAAATATAATATACTGTAATATGCGGAATTGGTGCTTGCAGTGTATCGAATGCAGCAGAACCGTTTGTAACCGTGTAATACTTCGAAATATATCGTAATGCATCGTACCTGTTAGTCCTGTGTCATTTTTTCTAATATTATTGCGGGTAGAGTGATGTCAAATCCATTCAGATTTGATGTCACTAACGGTTATTCGTGTTAGATCGCGATAAAATGCGACTGTTCCCTAATAAATTCCGACGCAATGGGTCATTGAGGTGTAATTAAGTGTAATAAAGTCACAAACGTGATTAGTTTGTGTATACAAATATAATATACTGTAATATGCGGAATTGGTGCTTGCAGTGTATCGAATGCAGCAGAACCGTTTGTAACCGTGTAATACTTCGAAATATATCGTAATGCATCGTACCTGTTAGTCCTGTGTCATTTTTTCTAATATTATTGCGGGTAGAGTGATGTCAAATCCATTCAGATTTGATGTCACTAACGGTTATTCGTGTTAGATCGCGATAAAATGCGACTGTTCCCTAATAAATTCCGACGCAATGGGTCATTGAGGTGTAATTAAGTGTAATAAAGTCACAAACGTGATTAGTTTGTGTATACAAATATAATATACTGTAATATGCGGAATTGGTGCTTGCAGTGTATCGAATGCAGCAGAACCGTTTGTAACCGTGTAATACTTCGAAATATATCGTAATGCATCGTACCTGTTAGTCCTGTGTCATTTTTTCTAATATTATTGCGGGTAGAGTGATGTCAAATCCATTCAGATTTGATGTCACTAACGGTTATTCGTGTTAGATCGCGATAAAATGCGACTGTTCCCTAATAAATTCCGACGCAATGGGTCATTGAGGTGTAATTAAGTGTAATAAAGTCACAAACGTGATTAGTTTGTGTATACAAATATAATATACTGTAATATGCGGAATTGGTGCTTGCAGTGTATCGAATGCAGCAGAACCGTTTGTAACCGTGTAATACTTCGAAATATATCGTAATGCATCGTACCTGTTAGTCCTGTGTCATTTTTTCTAATATTATTGCGGGTAGAGTGATGTCAAATCCATTCAGATTTGATGTCACTAACGGTTATTCGTGTTAGATCGCGATAAAATGCGACTGTTCCCTAATAAATTCCGACGCAATGGGTCATTGAGGTGTAATTAAGTGTAATAAAGTCACAAACGTGATTAGTTTGTGTATACAAATATAATATACTGTAATATGCGGAATTGGTGCTTGCAGTGTATCGAATGCAGCAGAACCGTTTGTAACCGTGTAATACTTCGAAATATATCGTAATGCATCGTACCTGTTAGTCCTGTGTCATTTTTTCTAATATTATTGCGGGTAGAGTGATGTCAAATCCATTCAGATTTGATGTCACTAACGGTTATTCGTGTTAGATCGCGATAAAATGCGACTGTTCCCTAATAAATTCCGACGCAATGGGTCATTGAGGTGTAATTAAGTGTAATAAAGTCACAAACGTGATTAGTTTGTGTATACAAATATAATATACTGTAATATGCGGAATTGGTGCTTGCAGTGTATCGAATGCAGCAGAACCGTTTGTAACCGTGTAATACTTCGAAATATATCGTAATGCATCGTACCTGTTAGTCCTGTGTCATTTTTTCTAATATTATTGCGGGTAGAGTGATGTCAAATCCATTCAGATTTGATGTCACTAACGGTTATTCGTGTTAGATCGCGATAAAATGCGACTGTTCCCTAATAAATTCCGACGCAATGGGTCATTGAGGTGTAATTAAGTGTAATAAAGTCACAAACGTGATTAGTTTGTGTATACAAATATAATATACTGTAATATGCGGAATTGGTGCTTGCAGTGTATCGAATGCAGCAGAACCGTTTGTAACCGTGTAATACTTCGAAATATATCGTAATGCATCGTACCTGTTAGTCCTGTGTCATTTTTTCTAATATTATTGCGGGTAGAGTGATGTCAAATCCATTCAGATTTGATGTCACTAACGGTTATTCGTGTTAGATCGCGATAAAATGCGACTGTTCCCTAATAAATTCCGACGCAATGGGTCATTGAGGTGTAATTAAGTGTAATAAAGTCACAAACGTGATTAGTTTGTGTATACAAATATAATATACTGTAATATGCGGAATTGGTGCTTGCAGTGTATCGAATGCAGCAGAACCGTTTGTAACCGTGTAATACTTCGAAATATATCGTAATGCATCGTACCTGTTAGTCCTGTGTCATTTTTTCTAATATTATTGCGGGTAGAGTGATGTCAAATCCATTCAGATTTGATGTCACTAACGGTTATTCGTGTTAGATCGCGATAAAATGCGACTGTTCCCTAATAAATTCCGACGCAATGGGTCATTGAGGTGTAATTAAGTGTAATAAAGTCACAAACGTGATTAGTTTGTGTATACAAATATAATATACTGTAATATGCGGAATTGGTGCTTGCAGTGTATCGAATGCAGCAGAACCGTTTGTAACCGTGTAATACTTCGAAATATATCGTAATGCATCGTACCTGTTAGTCCTGTGTCATTTTTTCTAATATTATTGCGGGTAGAGTGATGTCAAATCCATTCAGATTTGATGTCACTAACGGTTATTCGTGTTAGATCGCGATAAAATGCGACTGTTCCCTAATAAATTCCGACGCAATGGGTCATTGAGGTGTAATTAAGTGTAATAAAGTCACAAACGTGATTAGTTTGTGTATACAAATATAATATACTGTAATATGCGGAATTGGTGCTTGCAGTGTATCGAATGCAGCAGAACCGTTTGTAACCGTGTAATACTTCGAAATATATCGTAATGCATCGTACCTGTTAGTCCTGTGTCATTTTTTCTAATATTATTGCGGGTAGAGTGATGTCAAATCCATTCAGATTTGATGTCACTAACGGTTATTCGTGTTAGATCGCGATAAAATGCGACTGTTCCCTAATAAATTCCGACGCAATGGGTCATTGAGGTGTAATTAAGTGTAATAAAGTCACAAACGTGATTAGTTTGTGTATACAAATATAATATACTGTAATATGCGGAATTGGTGCTTGCAGTGTATCGAATGCAGCAGAACCGTTTGTAACCGTGTAATACTTCGAAATATATCGTAATGCATCGTACCTGTTAGTCCTGTGTCATTTTTTCTAATATTATTGCGGGTAGAGTGATGTCAAATCCATTCAGATTTGATGTCACTAACGGTTATTCGTGTTAGATCGCGATAAAATGCGACTGTTCCCTAATAAATTCCGACGCAATGGGTCATTGAGGTGTAATTAAGTGTAATAAAGTCACAAACGTGATTAGTTTGTGTATACAAATATAATATACTGTAATATGCGGAATTGGTGCTTGCAGTGTATCGAATGCAGCAGAACCGTTTGTAACCGTGTAATACTTCGAAATATATCGTAATGCATCGTACCTGTTAGTCCTGTGTCATTTTTTCTAATATTATTGCGGGTAGAGTGATGTCAAATCCATTCAGATTTGATGTCACTAACGGTTATTCGTGTTAGATCGCGATAAAATGCGACTGTTCCCTAATAAATTCCGACGCAATGGGTCATTGAGGTGTAATTAAGTGTAATAAAGTCACAAACGTGATTAGTTTGTGTATACAAATATAATATACTGTAATATGCGGAATTGGTGCTTGCAGTGTATCGAATGCAGCAGAACCGTTTGTAACCGTGTAATACTTCGAAATATATCGTAATGCATCGTACCTGTTAGTCCTGTGTCATTTTTTCTAATATTATTGCGGGTAGAGTGATGTCAAATCCATTCAGATTTGATGTCACTAACGGTTATTCGTGTTAGATCGCGATAAAATGCGACTGTTCCCTAATAAATTCCGACGCAATGGGTCATTGAGGTGTAATTAAGTGTAATAAAGTCACAAACGTGATTAGTTTGTGTATACAAATATAATATACTGTAATATGCGGAATTGGTGCTTGCAGTGTATCGAATGCAGCAGAACCGTTTGTAACCGTGTAATACTTCGAAATATATCGTAATGCATCGTACCTGTTAGTCCTGTGTCATTTTTTCTAATATTATTGCGGGTAGAGTGATGTCAAATCCATTCAGATTTGATGTCACTAACGGTTATTCGTGTTAGATCGCGATAAAATGCGACTGTTCCCTAATAAATTCCGACGCAATGGGTCATTGAGGTGTAATTAAGTGTAATAAAGTCACAAACGTGATTAGTTTGTGTATACAAATATAATATACTGTAATATGCGGAATTGGTGCTTGCAGTGTATCGAATGCAGCAGAACCGTTTGTAACCGTGTAATACTTCGAAATATATCGTAATGCATCGTACCTGTTAGTCCTGTGTCATTTTTTCTAATATTATTGCGGGTAGAGTGATGTCAAATCCATTCAGATTTGATGTCACTAACGGTTATTCGTGTTAGATCGCGATAAAATGCGACTGTTCCCTAATAAATTCCGACGCAATGGGTCATTGAGGTGTAATTAAGTGTAATAAAGTCACAAACGTGATTAGTTTGTGTATACAAATATAATATACTGTAATATGCGGAATTGGTGCTTGCAGTGTATCGAATGCAGCAGAACCGTTTGTAACCGTGTAATACTTCGAAATATATCGTAATGCATCGTACCTGTTAGTCCTGTGTCATTTTTTCTAATATTATTGCGGGTAGAGTGATGTCAAATCCATTCAGATTTGATGTCACTAACGGTTATTCGTGTTAGATCGCGATAAAATGCGACTGTTCCCTAATAAATTCCGACGCAATGGGTCATTGAGGTGTAATTAAGTGTAATAAAGTCACAAACGTGATTAGTTTGTGTATACAAATATAATATACTGTAATATGCGGAATTGGTGCTTGCAGTGTATCGAATGCAGCAGAACCGTTTGTAACCGTGTAATACTTCGAAATATATCGTAATGCATCGTACCTGTTAGTCCTGTGTCATTTTTTCTAATATTATTGCGGGTAGAGTGATGTCAAATCCATTCAGATTTGATGTCACTAACGGTTATTCGTGTTAGATCGCGATAAAATGCGACTGTTCCCTAATAAATTCCGACGCAATGGGTCATTGAGGTGTAATTAAGTGTAATAAAGTCACAAACGTGATTAGTTTGTGTATACAAATATAATATACTGTAATATGCGGAATTGGTGCTTGCAGTGTATCGAATGCAGCAGAACCGTTTGTAACCGTGTAATACTTCGAAATATATCGTAATGCATCGTACCTGTTAGTCCTGTGTCATTTTTTCTAATATTATTGCGGGTAGAGTGATGTCAAATCCATTCAGATTTGATGTCACTAACGGTTATTCGTGTTAGATCGCGATAAAATGCGACTGTTCCCTAATAAATTCCGACGCAATGGGTCATTGAGGTGTAATTAAGTGTAATAAAGTCACAAACGTGATTAGTTTGTGTATACAAATATAATATACTGTAATATGCGGAATTGGTGCTTGCAGTGTATCGAATGCAGCAGAACCGTTTGTAACCGTGTAATACTTCGAAATATATCGTAATGCATCGTACCTGTTAGTCCTGTGTCATTTTTTCTAATATTATTGCGGGTAGAGTGATGTCAAATCCATTCAGATTTGATGTCACTAACGGTTATTCGTGTTAGATCGCGATAAAATGCGACTGTTCCCTAATAAATTCCGACGCAATGGGTCATTGAGGTGTAATTAAGTGTAATAAAGTCACAAACGTGATTAGTTTGTGTATACAAATATAATATACTGTAATATGCGGAATTGGTGCTTGCAGTGTATCGAATGCAGCAGAACCGTTTGTAACCGTGTAATACTTCGAAATATATCGTAATGCATCGTACCTGTTAGTCCTGTGTCATTTTTTCTAATATTATTGCGGGTAGAGTGATGTCAAATCCATTCAGATTTGATGTCACTAACGGTTATTCGTGTTAGATCGCGATAAAATGCGACTGTTCCCTAATAAATTCCGACGCAATGGGTCATTGAGGTGTAATTAAGTGTAATAAAGTCACAAACGTGATTAGTTTGTGTATACAAATATAATATACTGTAAATATAATATACTGTAATATGCGGAATTGGTGCTTGCAGTGTATCGAATGCAGCAGAACCGTTTGTAACCGTGTAATACTTCGAAATATATCGTAATGCATCGTACCTGTTAGTCCTGTGTCATTTTTTCTAATATTATTGCGGGTAGAGTGATGTCAAATCCATTCAGATTTGATGTCACTAACGGTTATTCGTGTTAGATCGCGATAAAATGCGACTGTTCCCTAATAAATTCCGACGCAATGGGTCATTGAGGTGTAATTAAGTGTAATAAAGTCACAAACGTGATTAGTTTGTGTATACAAATATAATATACTGTAATATGCGGAATTGGTGCTTGCAGTGTATCGAATGCAGCAGAACCGTTTGTAACCGTGTAATACTTCGAAATATATCGTAATGCATCGTACCTGTTAGTCCTGTGTCATTTTTTCTAATATTATTGCGGGTAGAGTGATGTCAAATCCATTCAGATTTGATGTCACTAACGGTTATTCGTGTTAGATCGCGATAAAATGCGACTGTTCCCTAATAAATTCCGACGCAATGGGTCATTGAGGTGTAATTAAGTGTAATAAAGTCACAAACGTGATTAGTTTGTGTATACAAATATAATATACTGTAATATGCGGAATTGGTGCTTGCAGTGTATCGAATGCAGCAGAACCGTTTGTAACCGTGTAATACTTCGAAATATATCGTAATGCATCGTACCTGTTAGTCCTGTGTCATTTTTTCTAATATTATTGCGGGTAGAGTGATGTCAAATCCATTCAGATTTGATGTCACTAACGGTTATTCGTGTTAGATCGCGATAAAATGCGACTGTTCCCTAATAAATTCCGACGCAATGGGTCATTGAGGTGTAATTAAGTGTAATAAAGTCACAAACGTGATTAGTTTGTGTATACAAATATAATATACTGTAATATGCGGAATTGGTGCTTGCAGTGTATCGAATGCAGCAGAACCGTTTGTAACCGTGTAATACTTCGAAATATATCGTAATGCATCGTACCTGTTAGTCCTGTGTCATTTTTTCTAATATTATTGCGGGTAGAGTGATGTCAAATCCATTCAGATTTGATGTCACTAACGGTTATTCGTGTTAGATCGCGATAAAATGCGACTGTTCCCTAATAAATTCCGACGCAATGGGTCATTGAGGTGTAATTAAGTGTAATAAAGTCACAAACGTGATTAGTTTGTGTATACAAATATAATATACTGTAATATGCGGAATTGGTGCTTGCAGTGTATCGAATGCAGCAGAACCGTTTGTAACCGTGTAATACTTCGAAATATATCGTAATGCATCGTACCTGTTAGTCCTGTGTCATTTTTTCTAATATTATTGCGGGTAGAGTGATGTCAAATCCATTCAGATTTGATGTCACTAACGGTTATTCGTGTTAGATCGCGATAAAATGCGACTGTTCCCTAATAAATTCCGACGCAATGGGTCATTGAGGTGTAATTAAGTGTAATAAAGTCACAAACGTGATTAGTTTGTGTATACAAATATAATATACTGTAATATGCGGAATTGGTGCNNNCATTGAGGTGTAATTAAGTGTAATAAAGTCACAAACGTGATTAGTTTGTGTATACAAATATAATATACTGTAATATGCGGAATTGGTGCTTGCAGTGTATCGAATGCAGCAGAACCGTTTGTAACCGTGTAATACTTCGAAATATATCGTAATGCATCGTACCTGTTAGTCCTGTGTCATTTTTTCTAATATTATTGCGGGTAGAGTGATGTCAAATCCATTCAGATTTGATGTCACTAACGGTTATTCGTGTTAGATCGCGATAAAATGCGACTGTTCCCTAATAAATTCCGACGCAATGGGTCATTGAGGTGTAATTAAGTGTAATAAAGTCACAAACGTGATTAGTTTGTGTATACAAATATAATATACTGTAATATGCGGAATTGGTGCTTGCAGTGTATCGAATGCAGCAGAACCGTTTGTAACCGTGTAATACTTCGAAATATATCGTAATGCATCGTACCTGTTAGTCCTGTGTCATTTTTTCTAATATTATTGCGGGTAGAGTGATGTCAAATCCATTCAGATTTGATGTCACTAACGGTTATTCGTGTTAGATCGCGATAAAATGCGACTGTTCCCTAATAAATTCCGACGCAATGGGTCATTGAGGTGTAATTAAGTGTAATAAAGTCACAAACGTGATTAGTTTGTGTATACAAATATAATATACTGTAATATGCGGAATTGGTGCTTGCAGTGTATCGAATGCAGCAGAACCGTTTGTAACCGTGTAATACTTCGAAATATATCGTAATGCATCGTACCTGTTAGTCCTGTGTCATTTTTTCTAATATTATTGCGGGTAGAGTGATGTCAAATCCATTCAGATTTGATGTCACTAACGGTTATTCGTGTTAGATCGCGATAAAATGCGACTGTTCCCTAATAAATTCCGACGCAATGGGTCATTGAGGTGTAATTAAGTGTAATAAAGTCACAAACGTGATTAGTTTGTGTATACAAATATAATATACTGTAATATGCGGAATTGGTGCTTGCAGTGTATCGAATGCAGCAGAACCGTTTGTAACCGTGTAATACTTCGAAATATATCGTAATGCATCGTACCTGTTAGTCCTGTGTCATTTTTTCTAATATTATTGCGGGTAGAGTGATGTCAAATCCATTCAGATTTGATGTCACTAACGGTTATTCGTGTTAGATCGCGATAAAATGCGACTGTTCCCTAATAAATTCCGACGCAATGGGTCATTGAGGTGTAATTAAGTGTAATAAAGTCACAAACGTGATTAGTTTGTGTATACAAATATAATATACTGTAATATGCGGAATTGGTGCTTGCAGTGTATCGAATGCAGCAGAACCGTTTGTAACCGTGTAATACTTCGAAATATATCGTAATGCATCGTACCTGTTAGTCCTGTGTCATTTTTTCTAATATTATTGCGGGTAGAGTGATGTCAAATCCATTCAGATTTGATGTCACTAACGGTTATTCGTGTTAGATCGCGATAAAATGCGACTGTTCCCTAATAAATTCCGACGCAATGGGTCATTGAGGTGTAATTAAGTGTAATAAAGTCACAAACGTGATTAGTTTGTGTATACAAATATAATATACTGTAATATGCGGAATTGGTGCTTGCAGTGTATCGAATGCAGCAGAACCGTTTGTAACCGTGTAATACTTCGAAATATATCGTAATGCATCGTACCTGTTAGTCCTGTGTCATTTTTTCTAATATTATTGCGGGTAGAGTGATGTCAAATCCATTCAGATTTGATGTCACTAACGGTTATTCGTGTTAGATCGCGATAAAATGCGACTGTTCCCTAATAAATTCCGACGCAATGGGTCATTGAGGTGTAATTAAGTGTAATAAAGTCACAAACGTGATTAGTTTGTGTATACAAATATAATATACTGTAATATGCGGAATTGGTGCTTGCAGTGTATCGAATGCAGCAGAACCGTTTGTAACCGTGTAATACTTCGAAATATATCGTAATGCATCGTACCTGTTAGTCCTGTGTCATTTTTTCTAATATTATTGCGGGTAGAGTGATGTCAAATCCATTCAGATTTGATGTCACTAACGGTTATTCGTGTTAGATCGCGATAAAATGCGACTGTTCCCTAATAAATTCCGACGCAATGGGTCATTGAGGTGTAATTAAGTGTAATAAAGTCACAAACGTGATTAGTTTGTGTATACAAATATAATATACTGTAATATGCGGAATTGGTGCTTGCAGTGTATCGAATGCAGCAGAACCGTTTGTAACCGTGTAATACTTCGAAATATATCGTAATGCATCGTACCTGTTAGTCCTGTGTCATTTTTTCTAATATTATTGCGGGTAGAGTGATGTCAAATCCATTCAGATTTGATGTCACTAACGGTTATTCGTGTTAGATCGCGATAAAATGCGACTGTTCCCTAATAAATTCCGACGCAATGGGTCATTGAGGTGTAATTAAGTGTAATAAAGTCACAAACGTGATTAGTTTGTGTATACAAATATAATATACTGTAATATGCGGAATTGGTGCTTGCAGTGTATCGAATGCAGCAGAACCGTTTGTAACCGTGTAATACTTCGAAATATATCGTAATGCATCGTACCTGTTAGTCCTGTGTCATTTTTTCTAATATTATTGCGGGTAGAGTGATGTCAAATCCATTCAGATTTGATGTCACTAACGGTTATTCGTGTTAGATCGCGATAAAATGCGACTGTTCCCTAATAAATTCCGACGCAATGGGTCATTGAGGTGTAATTAAGTGTAATAAAGTCACAAACGTGATTAGTTTGTGTATACAAATATAATATACTGTAATATGCGGAATTGGTGCTTGCAGTGTATCGAATGCAGCAGAACCGTTTGTAACCGTGTAATACTTCGAAATATATCGTAATGCATCGTACCTGTTAGTCCTGTGTCATTTTTTCTAATATTATTGCGGGTAGAGTGATGTCAAATCCATTCAGATTTGATGTCACTAACGGTTATTCGTGTTAGATCGCGATAAAATGCGACTGTTCCCTAATAAATTCCGACGCAATGCGTCATTGAGGTGTAATTAAGTGTAATAAAGTCACAAACGTGATTAGTTTGTGTATACAAATATAATATACTGTAATATGCGGAATTGGTGCTTGCAGTGTATCGAATGCAGCAGAACCGATGTAACCGTGTAATACTTCGAAATATATCGTAATGCATCGTACCTGTTAGTCCTGTGTCATTTTTTCTAATATTAATGCTGGTAGAGTGATATCAAATCCATTCAGATTTGATGTCACTAACGGTTATTCGTGTTAGATCGCGATAAAATGCGACTGTTCCCTAATAAATTCCGACGCAATGCGTCATTGAGGTGTAATTAAGTGTAATAAAGTCACAAACGTGATTAGTTTGTGTATACAAATATAATATACTGTAATATGCGGAATAGGTGCTAGCAGTGTATCGAATGCAGCAGAACCGTTTGTAACCGTGTAATACTTCGAAATATATCGTAATGCATCGTACCTGTTAGTCCTGTGTCATGTTTTCTAATTTTATTGCGGGTGGAGGGATGTCAAATCCATTCAGATTTGATGTCACTAACGGTTATTCGTGTTAGATCGCGATAAAATGCGACTGTTCCCTAATAAATTCCGACGCAATGGGTCATTGAGGTGTAATTAAGTGTAATAAAGTCACAAACGTGATTAGTTTGTGTATACAAATATAATATACTGTAATATGCGGAATTGGTGCTTGCAGTGTATCGAATGCAGCAGAACCGTTTGTAACCGTGTAATACTTCGAAATATATCGTAATGCATCGTACCTGTTAGTCCTGTGTCATTTTTTCTGATATTATTGCCGGTAGAGAGATGTCAAATCCATTCAGATTTGATGTCACTAACGGTTATTCGTGTTAGATAGCGATAAAATGCGACTGTTCCTTAATAAATTCCGACGCAATTTGTCATTGAGGTGTAATTAAGTGTAATAAAGTCACAAACGTGATTAGTTTGTGTATACAAATATAATATACTGTAATATGCGGAATTGGTTCTTGCAGTGTATCGAATGCAGCAGAACCGTTTGTAACCGTGTTATACTTCGATACACTGCAAGCACCAATTCCGCATATTACAGTATATTATATTTGTATACACAAACTAATCACGTTTGTGACTTTATTACACTTAATTACACCTCAATGACCCATTGCGTCGGAATTTATTAGGGAACAGTCGCATTTTATCGCGATCTAACACGAATAACCGTTAGTGACATCAAATCTGAATGGATTTGACATCACTCTACCCGCAATAATATTAGAAAAAATGACACAGGACTAACAGGTACGATGCATTACGATATATTTCGAAGTATTACACGGTTACAAACGGTTCTGCTGCATTCGATACACTGCAAGCACCAATTCCGCATATTACAGTATATTATATTTGTATACACAAACTAATCACGTTTGTGACTTTATTACACTTAATTACACCTCAATGACCCATTGCGTCGGAATTTATTAGGGAACAGTCGCATTTTATCGCGATCTAACACGAATAACCGTTAGTGACATCAAATCTGAATGGATTTGACATCACTCTACCCGCAATAATATTAGAAAAAATGACACAGGACTAACAGGTACGATGCATTACGATATATTTCGAAGTATTACACGGTTACAAACGGTTCTGCTGCATTCGATACACTGCAAGCACCAATTCCGCATATTACAGTATATTATATTTGTATACACAAACTAATCACGTTTGTGACTTTATTACACTTAATTACACCTCAATGACCCATTGCGTCGGAATTTATTAGGGAACAGTCGCATTTTATCGCGATCTAACACGAATAACCGTTAGTGACATCAAATCTGAATGGATTTGACATCACTCTACCCGCAATAATATTAGAAAAAATGACACAGGACTAACAGGTACGATGCATTACGATATATTTCGAAGTATTACACGGTTACAAACGGTTCTGCTGCATTCGATACACTGCAAGCACCAATTCCGCATATTACAGTATATTATATTTGTATACACAAACTAATCACGTTTGTGACTTTATTACACTTAATTACACCTCAATGACCCATTGCGTCGGAATTTATTAGGGAACAGTCGCATTTTATCGCGATCTAACACGAATAACCGTTAGTGACATCAAATCTGAATGGATTTGACATCACTCTACCCGCAATAATATTAGAAAAAATGACACAGGACTAACAGGTACGATGCATTACGATATATTTCGAAGTATTACACGGTTACAAACGGTTCTGCTGCATTCGATACACTGCAAGCACCAATTCCGCATATTACAGTATATTATATTTGTATACACAAACTAATCACGTTTGTGACTTTATTACACTTAATTACACCTCAATGACCCATTGCGTCGGAATTTATTAGGGAACAGTCGCATTTTATCGCGATCTAACACGAATAACCGTTAGTGACATCAAATCTGAATGGATTTGACATCACTCTACCCGCAATAATATTAGAAAAAATGACACAGGACTAACAGGTACGATGCATTACGATATATTTCGAAGTATTACACGGTTACAAACGGTTCTGCTGCATTCGATACACTGCAAGCACCAATTCCGCATATTACAGTATATTATATTTGTATACACAAACTAATCACGTTTGTGACTTTATTACACTTAATTACACCTCAATGACCCATTGCGTCGGAATTTATTAGGGAACAGTCGCATTTTATCGCGATCTAACACGAATAACCGTTAGTGACATCAAATCTGAATGGATTTGACATCACTCTACCCGCAATAATATTAGAAAAAATGACACAGGACTAACAGGTACGATGCATTACGATATATTTCGAAGTATTACACGGTTACAAACGGTTCTGCTGCATTCGATACACTGCAAGCACCAATTCCGCATATTACAGTATATTATATTTGTATACACAAACTAATCACGTTTGTGACTTTATTACACTTAATTACACCTCAATGACCCATTGCGTCGGAATTTATTAGGGAACAGTCGCATTTTATCGCGATCTAACACGAATAACCGTTAGTGACATCAAATCTGAATGGATTTGACATCACTCTACCCGCAATAATATTAGAAAAAATGACACAGGACTAACAGGTACGATGCATTACGATATATTTCGAAGTATTACACGGTTACAAACGGTTCTGCTGCATTCGATACACTGCAAGCACCAATTCCGCATATTACAGTATATTATATTTGTATACACAAACTAATCACGTTTGTGACTTTATTACACTTAATTACACCTCAATGACCCATTGCGTCGGAATTTATTAGGGAACAGTCGCATTTTATCGCGATCTAACACGAATAACCGTTAGTGACATCAAATCTGAATGGATTTGACATCACTCTACCCGCAATAATATTAGAAAAAATGACACAGGACTAACAGGTACGATGCATTACGATATATTTCGAAGTATTACACGGTTACAAACGGTTCTGCTGCATTCGATACACTGCAAGCACCAATTCCGCATATTACAGTATATTATATTTGTATACACAAACTAATCACGTTTGTGACTTTATTACACTTAATTACACCTCAATGACCCATTGCGTCGGAATTTATTAGGGAACAGTCGCATTTTATCGCGATCTAACACGAATAACCGTTAGTGACATCAAATCTGAATGGATTTGACATCACTCTACCCGCAATAATATTAGAAAAAATGACACAGGACTAACAGGTACGATGCATTACGATATATTTCGAAGTATTACACGGTTACAAACGGTTCTGCTGCATTCGATACACTGCAAGCACCAATTCCGCATATTACAGTATATTATATTTGTATACACAAACTAATCACGTTTGTGACTTTATTACACTTAATTACACCTCAATGACCCATTGCGTCGGAATTTATTAGGGAACAGTCGCATTTTATCGCGATCTAACACGAATAACCGTTAGTGACATCAAATCTGAATGGATTTGACATCACTCTACCCGCAATAATATTAGAAAAAATGACACAGGACTAACAGGTACGATGCATTACGATATATTTCGAAGTATTACACGGTTACAAACGGTTCTGCTGCATTCGATACACTGCAAGCACCAATTCCGCATATTACAGTATATTATATTTGTATACACAAACTAATCACGTTTGTGACTTTATTACACTTAATTACACCTCAATGACCCATTGCGTCGGAATTTATTAGGGAACAGTCGCATTTTATCGCGATCTAACACGAATAACCGTTAGTGACATCAAATCTGAATGGATTTGACATCACTCTACCCGCAATAATATTAGAAAAAATGACACAGGACTAACAGGTACGATGCATTACGATATATTTCGAAGTATTACACGGTTACAAACGGTTCTGCTGCATTCGATACACTGCAAGCACCAATTCCGCATATTACAGTATATTATATTTGTATACACAAACTAATCACGTTTGTGACTTTATTACACTTAATTACACCTCAATGACCCATTGCGTCGGAATTTATTAGGGAACAGTCGCATTTTATCGCGATCTAACACGAATAACCGTTAGTGACATCAAATCTGAATGGATTTGACATCACTCTACCCGCAATAATATTAGAAAAAATGACACAGGACTAACAGGTACGATGCATTACGATATATTTCGAAGTATTACACGGTTACAAACGGTTCTGCTGCATTCGATACACTGCAAGCACCAATTCCGCATATTACAGTATATTATATTTGTATACACAAACTAATCACGTTTGTGACTTTATTACACTTAATTACACCTCAATGACCCATTGCGTCGGAATTTATTAGGGAACAGTCGCATTTTATCGCGATCTAACACGAATAACCGTTAGTGACATCAAATCTGAATGGATTTGACATCACTCTACCCGCAATAATATTAGAAAAAATGACACAGGACTAACAGGTACGATGCATTACGATATATTTCGAAGTATTACACGGTTACAAACGGTTCTGCTGCATTCGATACACTGCAAGCACCAATTCCGCATATTACAGTATATTATATTTGTATACACAAACTAATCACGTTTGTGACTTTATTACACTTAATTACACCTCAATGACCCATTGCGTCGGAATTTATTAGGGAACAGTCGCATTTTATCGCGATCTAACACGAATAACCGTTAGTGACATCAAATCTGAATGGATTTGACATCACTCTACCCGCAATAATATTAGAAAAAATGACACAGGACTAACAGGTACGATGCATTACGATATATTTCGAAGTATTACACGGTTACAAACGGTTCTGCTGCATTCGATACACTGCAAGCACCAATTCCGCATATTACAGTATATTATATTTGTATACACAAACTAATCACGTTTGTGACTTTATTACACTTAATTACACCTCAATGACCCATTGCGTCGGAATTTATTAGGGAACAGTCGCATTTTATCGCGATCTAACACGAATAACCGTTAGTGACATCAAATCTGAATGGATTTGACATCACTCTACCCGCAATAATATTAGAAAAAATGACACAGGACTAACAGGTACGATGCATTACGATATATTTCGAAGTATTACACGGTTACAAACGGTTCTGCTGCATTCGATACACTGCAAGCACCAATTCCGCATATTACAGTATATTATATTTGTATACACAAACTAATCACGTTTGTGACTTTATTACACTTAATTACACCTCAATGACCCATTGCGTCGGAATTTATTAGGGAACAGTCGCATTTTATCGCGATCTAACACGAATAACCGTTAGTGACATCAAATCTGAATGGATTTGACATCACTCTACCCGCAATAATATTAGAAAAAATGACACAGGACTAACAGGTACGATGCATTACGATATATTTCGAAGTATTACACGGTTACAAACGGTTCTGCTGCATTCGATACACTGCAAGCACCAATTCCGCATATTACAGTATATTATATTTGTATACACAAACTAATCACGTTTGTGACTTTATTACACTTAATTACACCTCAATGACCCATTGCGTCGGAATTTATTAGGGAACAGTCGCATTTTATCGCGATCTAACACGAATAACCGTTAGTGACATCAAATCTGAATGGATTTGACATCACTCTACCCGCAATAATATTAGAAAAAATGACACAGGACTAACAGGTACGATGCATTACGATATATTTCGAAGTATTACACGGTTACAAACGGTTCTGCTGCATTCGATACACTGCAAGCACCAATTCCGCATATTACAGTATATTATATTTGTATACACAAACTAATCACGTTTGTGACTTTATTACACTTAATTACACCTCAATGACCCATTGCGTCGGAATTTATTAGGGAACAGTCGCATTTTATCGCGATCTAACACGAATAACCGTTAGTGACATCAAATCTGAATGGATTTGACATCACTCTACCCGCAATAATATTAGAAAAAATGACACAGGACTAACAGGTACGATGCATTACGATATATTTCGAAGTATTACACGGTTACAAACGGTTCTGCTGCATTCGATACACTGCAAGCACCAATTCCGCATATTACAGTATATTATATTTGTATACACAAACTAATCACGTTTGTGACTTTATTACACTTAATTACACCTCAATGACCCATTGCGTCGGAATTTATTAGGGAACAGTCGCATTTTATCGCGATCTAACACGAATAACCGTTAGTGACATCAAATCTGAATGGATTTGACATCACTCTACCCGCAATAATATTAGAAAAAATGACACAGGACTAACAGGTACGATGCATTACGATATATTTCGAAGTATTACACGGTTACAAACGGTTCTGCTGCATTCGATACACTGCAAGCACCAATTCCGCATATTACAGTATATTATATTTGTATACACAAACTAATCACGTTTGTGACTTTATTACACTTAATTACACCTCAATGACCCATTGCGTCGGAATTTATTAGGGAACAGTCGCATTTTATCGCGATCTAACACGAATAACCGTTAGTGACATCAAATCTGAATGGATTTGACATCACTCTACCCGCAATAATATTAGAAAAAATGACACAGGACTAACAGGTACGATGCATTACGATATATTTCGAAGTATTACACGGTTACAAACGGTTCTGCTGCATTCGATACACTGCAAGCACCAATTCCGCATATTACAGTATATTATATTTGTATACACAAACTAATCACGTTTGTGACTTTATTACACTTAATTACACCTCAATGACCCATTGCGTCGGAATTTATTAGGGAACAGTCGCATTTTATCGCGATCTAACACGAATAACCGTTAGTGACATCAAATCTGAATGGATTTGACATCACTCTACCCGCAATAATATTAGAAAAAATGACACAGGACTAACAGGTACGATGCATTACGATATATTTCGAAGTATTACACGGTTACAAACGGTTCTGCTGCATTCGATACACTGCAAGCACCAATTCCGCATATTACAGTATATTATATTTGTATACACAAACTAATCACGTTTGTGACTTTATTACACTTAATTACACCTCAATGACCCATTGCGTCGGAATTTATTAGGGAACAGTCGCATTTTATCGCGATCTAACACGAATAACCGTTAGTGACATCAAATCTGAATGGATTTGACATCACTCTACCCGCAATAATATTAGAAAAAATGACACAGGACTAACAGGTACGATGCATTACGATATATTTCGAAGTATTACACGGTTACAAACGGTTCTGCTGCATTCGATACACTGCAAGCACCAATTCCGCATATTACAGTATATTATATTTGTATACACAAACTAATCACGTTTGTGACTTTATTACACTTAATTACACCTCAATGACCCATTGCGTCGGAATTTATTAGGGAACAGTCGCATTTTATCGCGATCTAACACGAATAACCGTTAGTGACATCAAATCTGAATGGATTTGACATCACTCTACCCGCAATAATATTAGAAAAAATGACACAGGACTAACAGGTACGATGCATTACGATATATTTCGAAGTATTACACGGTTACAAACGGTTCTGCTGCATTCGATACACTGCAAGCACCAATTCCGCATATTACAGTATATTATATTTGTATACACAAACTAATCACGTTTGTGACTTTATTACACTTAATTACACCTCAATGACCCATTGCGTCGGAATTTATTAGGGAACAGTCGCATTTTATCGCGATCTAACACGAATAACCGTTAGTGACATCAAATCTGAATGGATTTGACATCACTCTACCCGCAATAATATTAGAAAAAATGACACAGGACTAACAGGTACGATGCATTACGATATATTTCGAAGTATTACACGGTTACAAACGGTTCTGCTGCATTCGATACACTGCAAGCACCAATTCCGCATATTACAGTATATTATATTTGTATACACAAACTAATCACGTTTGTGACTTTATTACACTTAATTACACCTCAATGACCCATTGCGTCGGAATTTATTAGGGAACAGTCGCATTTTATCGCGATCTAACACGAATAACCGTTAGTGACATCAAATCTGAATGGATTTGACATCACTCTACCCGCAATAATATTAGAAAAAATGACACAGGACTAACAGGTACGATGCATTACGATATATTTCGAAGTATTACACGGTTACAAACGGTTCTGCTGCATTCGATACACTGCAAGCACCAATTCCGCATATTACAGTATATTATATTTGTATACACAAACTAATCACGTTTGTGACTTTATTACACTTAATTACACCTCAATGACCCATTGCGTCGGAATTTATTAGGGAACAGTCGCATTTTATCGCGATCTAACACGAATAACCGTTAGTGACATCAAATCTGAATGGATTTGACATCACTCTACCCGCAATAATATTAGAAAAAATGACACAGGACTAACAGGTACGATGCATTACGATATATTTCGAAGTATTACACGGTTACAAACGGTTCTGCTGCATTCGATACACTGCAAGCACCAATTCCGCATATTACAGTATATTATATTTGTATACACAAACTAATCACGTTTGTGACTTTATTACACTTAATTACACCTCAATGACCCATTGCGTCGGAATTTATTAGGGAACAGTCGCATTTTATCGCGATCTAACACGAATAACCGTTAGTGACATCAAATCTGAATGGATTTGACATCACTCTACCCGCAATAATATTAGAAAAAATGACACAGGACTAACAGGTACGATGCATTACGATATATTTCGAAGTATTACACGGTTACAAACGGTTCTGCTGCATTCGATACACTGCAAGCACCAATTCCGCATATTACAGTATATTATATTTGTATACACAAACTAATCACGTTTGTGACTTTATTACACTTAATTACACCTCAATGACCCATTGCGTCGGAATTTATTAGGGAACAGTCGCATTTTATCGCGATCTAACACGAATAACCGTTAGTGACATCAAATCTGAATGGATTTGACATCACTCTACCCGCAATAATATTAGAAAAAATGACACAGGACTAACAGGTACGATGCATTACGATATATTTCGAAGTATTACACGGTTACAAACGGTTCTGCTGCATTCGATACACTGCAAGCACCAATTCCGCATATTACAGTATATTATATTTGTATACACAAACTAATCACGTTTGTGACTTTATTACACTTAATTACACCTCAATGACCCATTGCGTCGGAATTTATTAGGGAACAGTCGCATTTTATCGCGATCTAACACGAATAACCGTTAGTGACATCAAATCTGAATGGATTTGACATCACTCTACCCGCAATAATATTAGAAAAAATGACACAGGACTAACAGGTACGATGCATTACGATATATTTCGAAGTATTACACGGTTACAAACGGTTCTGCTGCATTCGATACACTGCAAGCACCAATTCCGCATATTACAGTATATTATATTTGTATACACAAACTAATCACGTTTGTGACTTTATTACACTTAATTACACCTCAATGACCCATTGCGTCGGAATTTATTAGGGAACAGTCGCATTTTATCGCGATCTAACACGAATAACCGTTAGTGACATCAAATCTGAATGGATTTGACATCACTCTACCCGCAATAATATTAGAAAAAATGACACAGGACTAACAGGTACGATGCATTACGATATATTTCGAAGTATTACACGGTTACAAACGGTTCTGCTGCATTCGATACACTGCAAGCACCAATTCCGCATATTACAGTATATTATATTTGTATACACAAACTAATCACGTTTGTGACTTTATTACACTTAATTACACCTCAATGACCCATTGCGTCGGAATTTATTAGGGAACAGTCGCATTTTATCGCGATCTAACACGAATAACCGTTAGTGACATCAAATCTGAATGGATTTGACATCACTCTACCCGCAATAATATTAGAAAAAATGACACAGGACTAACAGGTACGATGCATTACGATATATTTCGAAGTATTACACGGTTACAAACGGTTCTGCTGCATTCGATACACTGCAAGCACCAATTCCGCATATTACAGTATATTATATTTGTATACACAAACTAATCACGTTTGTGACTTTATTACACTTAATTACACCTCAATGACCCATTGCGTCGGAATTTATTAGGGAACAGTCGCATTTTATCGCGATCTAACACGAATAACCGTTAGTGACATCAAATCTGAATGGATTTGACATCACTCTACCCGCAATAATATTAGAAAAAATGACACAGGACTAACAGGTACGATGCATTACGATATATTTCGAAGTATTACACGGTTACAAACGGTTCTGCTGCATTCGATACACTGCAAGCACCAATTCCGCATATTACAGTATATTATATTTGTATACACAAACTAATCACGTTTGTGACTTTATTACACTTAATTACACCTCAATGACCCATTGCGTCGGAATTTATTAGGGAACAGTCGCATTTTATCGCGATCTAACACGAATAACCGTTAGTGACATCAAATCTGAATGGATTTGACATCACTCTACCCGCAATAATATTAGAAAAAATGACACAGGACTAACAGGTACGATGCATTACGATATATTTCGAAGTATTACACGGTTACAAACGGTTCTGCTGCATTCGATACACTGCAAGCACCAATTCCGCATATTACAGTATATTATATTTGTATACACAAACTAATCACGTTTGTGACTTTATTACACTTAATTACACCTCAATGACCCATTGCGTCGGAATTTATTAGGGAACAGTCGCATTTTATCGCGATCTAACACGAATAACCGTTAGTGACATCAAATCTGAATGGATTTGACATCACTCTACCCGCAATAATATTAGAAAAAATGACACAGGACTAACAGGTACGATGCATTACGATATATTTCGAAGTATTACACGGTTACAAACGGTTCTGCTGCATTCGATACACTGCAAGCACCAATTCCGCATATTACAGTATATTATATTTGTATACACAAACTAATCACGTTTGTGACTTTATTACACTTAATTACACCTCAATGACCCATTGCGTCGGAATTTATTAGGGAACAGTCGCATTTTATCGCGATCTAACACGAATAACCGTTAGTGACATCAAATCTGAATGGATTTGACATCACTCTACCCGCAATAATATTAGAAAAAATGACACAGGACTAACAGGTACGATGCATTACGATATATTTCGAAGTATTACACGGTTACAAACGGTTCTGCTGCATTCGATACACTGCAAGCACCAATTCCGCATATTACAGTATATTATATTTGTATACACAAACTAATCACGTTTGTGACTTTATTACACTTAATTACACCTCAATGACCCATTGCGTCGGAATTTATTAGGGAACAGTCGCATTTTATCGCGATCTAACACGAATAACCGTTAGTGACATCAAATCTGAATGGATTTGACATCACTCTACCCGCAATAATATTAGAAAAAATGACACAGGACTAACAGGTACGATGCATTACGATATATTTCGAAGTATTACACGGTTACAAACGGTTCTGCTGCATTCGATACACTGCAAGCACCAATTCCGCATATTACAGTATATTATATTTGTATACACAAACTAATCACGTTTGTGACTTTATTACACTTAATTACACCTCAATGACCCATTGCGTCGGAATTTATTAGGGAACAGTCGCATTTTATCGCGATCTAACACGAATAACCGTTAGTGACATCAAATCTGAATGGATTTGACATCACTCTACCCGCAATAATATTAGAAAAAATGACACAGGACTAACAGGTACGATGCATTACGATATATTTCGAAGTATTACACGGTTACAAACGGTTCTGCTGCATTCGATACACTGCAAGCACCAATTCCGCATATTACAGTATATTATATTTGTATACACAAACTAATCACGTTTGTGACTTTATTACACTTAATTACACCTCAATGACCCATTGCGTCGGAATTTATTAGGGAACAGTCGCATTTTATCGCGATCTAACACGAATAACCGTTAGTGACATCAAATCTGAATGGATTTGACATCACTCTACCCGCAATAATATTAGAAAAAATGACACAGGACTAACAGGTACGATGCATTACGATATATTTCGAAGTATTACACGGTTACAAACGGTTCTGCTGCATTCGATACACTGCAAGCACCAATTCCGCATATTACAGTATATTATATTTGTATACACAAACTAATCACGTTTGTGACTTTATTACACTTAATTACACCTCAATGACCCATTGCGTCGGAATTTATTAGGGAACAGTCGCATTTTATCGCGATCTAACACGAATAACCGTTAGTGACATCAAATCTGAATGGATTTGACATCACTCTACCCGCAATAATATTAGAAAAAATGACACAGGACTAACAGGTACGATGCATTACGATATATTTCGAAGTATTACACGGTTACAAACGGTTCTGCTGCATTCGATACACTGCAAGCACCAATTCCGCATATTACAGTATATTATATTTGTATACACAAACTAATCACGTTTGTGACTTTATTACACTTAATTACACCTCAATGACCCATTGCGTCGGAATTTATTAGGGAACAGTCGCATTTTATCGCGATCTAACACGAATAACCGTTAGTGACATCAAATCTGAATGGATTTGACATCACTCTACCCGCAATAATATTAGAAAAAATGACACAGGACTAACAGGTACGATGCATTACGATATATTTCGAAGTATTACACGGTTACAAACGGTTCTGCTGCATTCGATACACTGCAAGCACCAATTCCGCATATTACAGTATATTATATTTGTATACACAAACTAATCACGTTTGTGACTTTATTACACTTAATTACACCTCAATGACCCATTGCGTCGGAATTTATTAGGGAACAGTCGCATTTTATCGCGATCTAACACGAATAACCGTTAGTGACATCAAATCTGAATGGATTTGACATCACTCTACCCGCAATAATATTAGAAAAAATGACACAGGACTAACAGGTACGATGCATTACGATATATTTCGAAGTATTACACGGTTACAAACGGTTCTGCTGCATTCGATACACTGCAAGCACCAATTCCGCATATTACAGTATATTATATTTGTATACACAAACTAATCACGTTTGTGACTTTATTACACTTAATTACACCTCAATGACCCATTGCGTCGGAATTTATTAGGGAACAGTCGCATTTTATCGCGATCTAACACGAATAACCGTTAGTGACATCAAATCTGAATGGATTTGACATCACTCTACCCGCAATAATATTAGAAAAAATGACACAGGACTAACAGGTACGATGCATTACGATATATTTCGAAGTATTACACGGTTACAAACGGTTCTGCTGCATTCGATACACTGCAAGCACCAATTCCGCATATTACAGTATATTATATTTGTATACACAAACTAATCACGTTTGTGACTTTATTACACTTAATTACACCTCAATGACCCATTGCGTCGGAATTTATTAGGGAACAGTCGCATTTTATCGCGATCTAACACGAATAACCGTTAGTGACATCAAATCTGAATGGATTTGACATCACTCTACCCGCAATAATATTAGAAAAAATGACACAGGACTAACAGGTACGATGCATTACGATATATTTCGAAGTATTACACGGTTACAAACGGTTCTGCTGCATTCGATACACTGCAAGCACCAATTCCGCATATTACAGTATATTATATTTGTATACACAAACTAATCACGTTTGTGACTTTATTACACTTAATTACACCTCAATGACCCATTGCGTCGGAATTTATTAGGGAACAGTCGCATTTTATCGCGATCTAACACGAATAACCGTTAGTGACATCAAATCTGAATGGATTTGACATCACTCTACCCGCAATAATATTAGAAAAAATGACACAGGACTAACAGGTACGATGCATTACGATATATTTCGAAGTATTACACGGTTACAAACGGTTCTGCTGCATTCGATACACTGCAAGCACCAATTCCGCATATTACAGTATATTATATTTGTATACACAAACTAATCACGTTTGTGACTTTATTACACTTAATTACACCTCAATGACCCATTGCGTCGGAATTTATTAGGGAACAGTCGCATTTTATCGCGATCTAACACGAATAACCGTTAGTGACATCAAATCTGAATGGATTTGACATCACTCTACCCGCAATAATATTAGAAAAAATGACACAGGACTAACAGGTACGATGCATTACGATATATTTCGAAGTATTACACGGTTACAAACGGTTCTGCTGCATTCGATACACTGCAAGCACCAATTCCGCATATTACAGTATATTATATTTGTATACACAAACTAATCACGTTTGTGACTTTATTACACTTAATTACACCTCAATGACCCATTGCGTCGGAATTTATTAGGGAACAGTCGCATTTTATCGCGATCTAACACGAATAACCGTTAGTGACATCAAATCTGAATGGATTTGACATCACTCTACCCGCAATAATATTAGAAAAAATGACACAGGACTAACAGGTACGATGCATTACGATATATTTCGAAGTATTACACGGTTACAAACGGTTCTGCTGCATTCGATACACTGCAAGCACCAATTCCGCATATTACAGTATATTATATTTGTATACACAAACTAATCACGTTTGTGACTTTATTACACTTAATTACACCTCAATGACCCATTGCGTCGGAATTTATTAGGGAACAGTCGCATTTTATCGCGATCTAACACGAATAACCGTTAGTGACATCAAATCTGAATGGATTTGACATCACTCTACCCGCAATAATATTAGAAAAAATGACACAGGACTAACAGGTACGATGCATTACGATATATTTCGAAGTATTACACGGTTACAAACGGTTCTGCTGCATTCGATACACTGCAAGCACCAATTCCGCATATTACAGTATATTATATTTGTATACACAAACTAATCACGTTTGTGACTTTATTACACTTAATTACACCTCAATGACCCATTGCGTCGGAATTTATTAGGGAACAGTCGCATTTTATCGCGATCTAACACGAATAACCGTTAGTGACATCAAATCTGAATGGATTTGACATCACTCTACCCGCAATAATATTAGAAAAAATGACACAGGACTAACAGGTACGATGCATTACGATATATTTCGAAGTATTACACGGTTACAAACGGTTCTGCTGCATTCGATACACTGCAAGCACCAATTCCGCATATTACAGTATATTATATTTGTATACACAAACTAATCACGTTTGTGACTTTATTACACTTAATTACACCTCAATGACCCATTGCGTCGGAATTTATTAGGGAACAGTCGCATTTTATCGCGATCTAACACGAATAACCGTTAGTGACATCAAATCTGAATGGATTTGACATCACTCTACCCGCAATAATATTAGAAAAAATGACACAGGACTAACAGGTACGATGCATTACGATATATTTCGAAGTATTACACGGTTACAAACGGTTCTGCTGCATTCGATACACTGCAAGCACCAATTCCGCATATTACAGTATATTATATTTGTATACACAAACTAATCACGTTTGTGACTTTATTACACTTAATTACACCTCAATGACCCATTGCGTCGGAATTTATTAGGGAACAGTCGCATTTTATCGCGATCTAACACGAATAACCGTTAGTGACATCAAATCTGAATGGATTTGACATCACTCTACCCGCAATAATATTAGAAAAAATGACACAGGACTAACAGGTACGATGCATTACGATATATTTCGAAGTATTACACGGTTACAAACGGTTCTGCTGCATTCGATACACTGCAAGCACCAATTCCGCATATTACAGTATATTATATTTGTATACACAAACTAATCACGTTTGTGACTTTATTACACTTAATTACACCTCAATGACCCATTGCGTCGGAATTTATTAGGGAACAGTCGCATTTTATCGCGATCTAACACGAATAACCGTTAGTGACATCAAATCTGAATGGATTTGACATCACTCTACCCGCAATAATATTAGAAAAAATGACACAGGACTAACAGGTACGATGCATTACGATATATTTCGAAGTATTACACGGTTACAAACGGTTCTGCTGCATTCGATACACTGCAAGCACCAATTCCGCATATTACAGTATATTATATTTGTATACACAAACTAATCACGTTTGTGACTTTATTACACTTAATTACACCTCAATGACCCATTGCGTCGGAATTTATTAGGGAACAGTCGCATTTTATCGCGATCTAACACGAATAACCGTTAGTGACATCAAATCTGAATGGATTTGACATCACTCTACCCGCAATAATATTAGAAAAAATGACACAGGACTAACAGGTACGATGCATTACGATATATTTCGAAGTATTACACGGTTACAAACGGTTCTGCTGCATTCGATACACTGCAAGCACCAATTCCGCATATTACAGTATATTATATTTGTATACACAAACTAATCACGTTTGTGACTTTATTACACTTAATTACACCTCAATGACCCATTGCGTCGGAATTTATTAGGGAACAGTCGCATTTTATCGCGATCTAACACGAATAACCGTTAGTGACATCAAATCTGAATGGATTTGACATCACTCTACCCGCAATAATATTAGAAAAAATGACACAGGACTAACAGGTACGATGCATTACGATATATTTCGAAGTATTACACGGTTACAAACGGTTCTGCTGCATTCGATACACTGCAAGCACCAATTCCGCATATTACAGTATATTATATTTGTATACACAAACTAATCACGTTTGTGACTTTATTACACTTAATTACACCTCAATGACCCATTGCGTCGGAATTTATTAGGGAACAGTCGCATTTTATCGCGATCTAACACGAATAACCGTTAGTGACATCAAATCTGAATGGATTTGACATCACTCTACCCGCAATAATATTAGAAAAAATGACACAGGACTAACAGGTACGATGCATTACGATATATTTCGAAGTATTACACGGTTACAAACGGTTCTGCTGCATTCGATACACTGCAAGCACCAATTCCGCATATTACAGTATATTATATTTGTATACACAAACTAATCACGTTTGTGACTTTATTACACTTAATTACACCTCAATGACCCATTGCGTCGGAATTTATTAGGGAANCGGTTCTGCTGCATTCGATACACTGCAAGCACCAATTCCGCATATTACAGTATATTATATTTGTATACACAAACTAATCACGTTTGTGACTTTATTACACTTAATTACACCTCAATGACCCATTGCGTCGGAATTTATTAGGGAACAGTCGCATTTTATCGCGATCTAACACGAATAACCGTTAGTGACATCAAATCTGAATGGATTTGACATCACTCTACCCGCAATAATATTAGAAAAAATGACACAGGACTAACAGGTACGATGCATTACGATATATTTCGAAGTATTACACGGTTACAAACGGTTCTGCTGCATTCGATACACTGCAAGCACCAATTCCGCATATTACAGTATATTATATTTGTATACACAAACTAATCACGTTTGTGACTTTATTACACTTAATTACACCTCAATGACCCATTGCGTCGGAATTTATTAGGGAACAGTCGCATTTTATCGCGATCTAACACGAATAACCGTTAGTGACATCAAATCTGAATGGATTTGACATCACTCTACCCGCAATAATATTAGAAAAAATGACACAGGACTAACAGGTACGATGCATTACGATATATTTCGAAGTATTACACGGTTACAAACGGTTCTGCTGCATTCGATACACTGCAAGCACCAATTCCGCATATTACAGTATATTATATTTGTATACACAAACTAATCACGTTTGTGACTTTATTACACTTAATTACACCTCAATGACCCATTGCGTCGGAATTTATTAGGGAACAGTCGCATTTTATCGCGATCTAACACGAATAACCGTTAGTGACATCAAATCTGAATGGATTTGACATCACTCTACCCGCAATAATATTAGAAAAAATGACACAGGACTAACAGGTACGATGCATTACGATATATTTCGAAGTATTACACGGTTACAAACGGTTCTGCTGCATTCGATACACTGCAAGCACCAATTCCGCATATTACAGTATATTATATTTGTATACACAAACTAATCACGTTTGTGACTTTATTACACTTAATTACACCTCAATGACCCATTGCGTCGGAATTTATTAGGGAACAGTCGCATTTTATCGCGATCTAACACGAATAACCGTTAGTGACATCAAATCTGAATGGATTTGACATCACTCTACCCGCAATAATATTAGAAAAAATGACACAGGACTAACAGGTACGATGCATTACGATATATTTCGAAGTATTACACGGTTACAAACGGTTCTGCTGCATTCGATACACTGCAAGCACCAATTCCGCATATTACAGTATATTATATTTGTATACACAAACTAATCACGTTTGTGACTTTATTACACTTAATTACACCTCAATGACCCATTGCGTCGGAATTTATTAGGGAACAGTCGCATTTTATCGCGATCTAACACGAATAACCGTTAGTGACATCAAATCTGAATGGATTTGACATCACTCTACCCGCAATAATATTAGAAAAAATGACACAGGACTAACAGGTACGATGCATTACGATATATTTCGAAGTATTACACGGTTACAAACGGTTCTGCTGCATTCGATACACTGCAAGCACCAATTCCGCATATTACAGTATATTATATTTGTATACACAAACTAATCACGTTTGTGACTTTATTACACTTAATTACACCTCAATGACCCATTGCGTCGGAATTTATTAGGGAACAGTCGCATTTTATCGCGATCTAACACGAATAACCGTTAGTGACATCAAATCTGAATGGATTTGACATCACTCTACCCGCAATAATATTAGAAAAAATGACACAGGACTAACAGGTACGATGCATTACGATATATTTCGAAGTATTACACGGTTACAAACGGTTCTGCTGCATTCGATACACTGCAAGCACCAATTCCGCATATTACAGTATATTATATTTGTATACACAAACTAATCACGTTTGTGACTTTATTACACTTAATTACACCTCAATGACCCATTGCGTCGGAATTTATTAGGGAACAGTCGCATTTTATCGCGATCTAACACGAATAACCGTTAGTGACATCAAATCTGAATGGATTTGACATCACTCTACCCGCAATAATATTAGAAAAAATGACACAGGACTAACAGGTACGATGCATTACGATATATTTCGAAGTATTACACGGTTACAAACGGTTCTGCTGCATTCGATACACTGCAAGCACCAATTCCGCATATTACAGTATATTATATTTGTATACACAAACTAATCACGTTTGTGACTTTATTACACTTAATTACACCTCAATGACCCATTGCGTCGGAATTTATTAGGGAACAGTCGCATTTTATCGCGATCTAACACGAATAACCGTTAGTGACATCAAATCTGAATGGATTTGACATCACTCTACCCGCAATAATATTAGAAAAAATGACACAGGACTAACAGGTACGATGCATTACGATATATTTCGAAGTATTACACGGTTACAAACGGTTCTGCTGCATTCGATACACTGCAAGCACCAATTCCGCATATTACAGTATATTATATTTGTATACACAAACTAATCACGTTTGTGACTTTATTACACTTAATTACACCTCAATGACCCATTGCGTCGGAATTTATTAGGGAACAGTCGCATTTTATCGCGATCTAACACGAATAACCGTTAGTGACATCAAATCTGAATGGATTTGACATCACTCTACCCGCAATAATATTAGAAAAAATGACACAGGACTAACAGGTACGATGCATTACGATATATTTCGAAGTATTACACGGTTACAAACGGTTCTGCTGCATTCGATACACTGCAAGCACCAATTCCGCATATTACAGTATATTATATTTGTATACACAAACTAATCACGTTTGTGACTTTATTACACTTAATTACACCTCAATGACCCATTGCGTCGGAATTTATTAGGGAACAGTCGCATTTTATCGCGATCTAACACGAATAACCGTTAGTGACATCAAATCTGAATGGATTTGACATCACTCTACCCGCAATAATATTAGAAAAAATGACACAGGACTAACAGGTACGATGCATTACGATATATTTCGAAGTATTACACGGTTACAAACGGTTCTGCTGCATTCGATACACTGCAAGCACCAATTCCGCATATTACAGTATATTATATTTGTATACACAAACTAATCACGTTTGTGACTTTATTACACTTAATTACACCTCAATGACCCATTGCGTCGGAATTTATTAGGGAACAGTCGCATTTTATCGCGATCTAACACGAATAACCGTTAGTGACATCAAATCTGAATGGATTTGACATCACTCTACCCGCAATAATATTAGAAAAAATGACACAGGACTAACAGGTACGATGCATTACGATATATTTCGAAGTATTACACGGTTACAAACGGTTCTGCTGCATTCGATACACTGCAAGCACCAATTCCGCATATTACAGTATATTATATTTGTATACACAAACTAATCACGTTTGTGACTTTATTACACTTAATTACACCTCAATGACCCATTGCGTCGGAATTTATTAGGGAACAGTCGCATTTTATCGCGATCTAACACGAATAACCGTTAGTGACATCAAATCTGAATGGATTTGACATCACTCTACCCGCAATAATATTAGAAAAAATGACACAGGACTAACAGGTACGATGCATTACGATATATTTCGAAGTATTACACGGTTACAAACGGTTCTGCTGCATTCGATACACTGCAAGCACCAATTCCGCATATTACAGTATATTATATTTGTATACACAAACTAATCACGTTTGTGACTTTATTACACTTAATTACACCTCAATGACCCATTGCGTCGGAATTTATTAGGGAACAGTCGCATTTTATCGCGATCTAACACGAATAACCGTTAGTGACATCAAATCTGAATGGATTTGACATCACTCTACCCGCAATAATATTAGAAAAAATGACACAGGACTAACAGGTACGATGCATTACGATATATTTCGAAGTATTACACGGTTACAAACGGTTCTGCTGCATTCGATACACTGCAAGCACCAATTCCGCATATTACAGTATATTATATTTGTATACACAAACTAATCACGTTTGTGACTTTATTACACTTAATTACACCTCAATGACCCATTGCGTCGGAATTTATTAGGGAACAGTCGCATTTTATCGCGATCTAACACGAATAACCGTTAGTGACATCAAATCTGAATGGATTTGACATCACTCTACCCGCAATAATATTAGAAAAAATGACACAGGACTAACAGGTACGATGCATTACGATATATTTCGAAGTATTACACGGTTACAAACGGTTCTGCTGCATTCGATACACTGCAAGCACCAATTCCGCATATTACAGTATATTATATTTGTATACACAAACTAATCACGTTTGTGACTTTATTACACTTAATTACACCTCAATGACCCATTGCGTCGGAATTTATTAGGGAACAGTCGCATTTTATCGCGATCTAACACGAATAACCGTTAGTGACATCAAATCTGAATGGATTTGACATCACTCTACCCGCAATAATATTAGAAAAAATGACACAGGACTAACAGGTACGATGCATTACGATATATTTCGAAGTATTACACGGTTACAAACGGTTCTGCTGCATTCGATACACTGCAAGCACCAATTCCGCATATTACAGTATATTATATTTGTATACACAAACTAATCACGTTTGTGACTTTATTACACTTAATTACACCTCAATGACCCATTGCGTCGGAATTTATTAGGGAACAGTCGCATTTTATCGCGATCTAACACGAATAACCGTTAGTGACATCAAATCTGAATGGATTTGACATCACTCTACCCGCAATAATATTAGAAAAAATGACACAGGACTAACAGGTACGATGCATTACGATATATTTCGAAGTATTACACGGTTACAAACGGTTCTGCTGCATTCGATACACTGCAAGCACCAATTCCGCATATTACAGTATATTATATTTGTATACACAAACTAATCACGTTTGTGACTTTATTACACTTAATTACACCTCAATGACCCATTGCGTCGGAATTTATTAGGGAACAGTCGCATTTTATCGCGATCTAACACGAATAACCGTTAGTGACATCAAATCTGAATGGATTTGACATCACTCTACCCGCAATAATATTAGAAAAAATGACACAGGACTAACAGGTACGATGCATTACGATATATTTCGAAGTATTACACGGTTACAAACGGTTCTGCTGCATTCGATACACTGCAAGCACCAATTCCGCATATTACAGTATATTATATTTGTATACACAAACTAATCACGTTTGTGACTTTATTACACTTAATTACACCTCAATGACCCATTGCGTCGGAATTTATTAGGGAACAGTCGCATTTTATCGCGATCTAACACGAATAACCGTTAGTGACATCAAATCTGAATGGATTTGACATCACTCTACCCGCAATAATATTAGAAAAAATGACACAGGACTAACAGGTACGATGCATTACGATATATTTCGAAGTATTACACGGTTACAAACGGTTCTGCTGCATTCGATACACTGCAAGCACCAATTCCGCATATTACAGTATATTATATTTGTATACACAAACTAATCACGTTTGTGACTTTATTACACTTAATTACACCTCAATGACCCATTGCGTCGGAATTTATTAGGGAACAGTCGCATTTTATCGCGATCTAACACGAATAACCGTTAGTGACATCAAATCTGAATGGATTTGACATCACTCTACCCGCAATAATATTAGAAAAAATGACACAGGACTAACAGGTACGATGCATTACGATATATTTCGAAGTATTACACGGTTACAAACGGTTCTGCTGCATTCGATACACTGCAAGCACCAATTCCGCATATTACAGTATATTATATTTGTATACACAAACTAATCACGTTTGTGACTTTATTACACTTAATTACACCTCAATGACCCATTGCGTCGGAATTTATTAGGGAACAGTCGCATTTTATCGCGATCTAACACGAATAACCGTTAGTGACATCAAATCTGAATGGATTTGACATCACTCTACCCGCAATAATATTAGAAAAAATGACACAGGACTAACAGGTACGATGCATTACGATATATTTCGAAGTATTACACGGTTACAAACGGTTCTGCTGCATTCGATACACTGCAAGCACCAATTCCGCATATTACAGTATATTATATTTGTATACACAAACTAATCACGTTTGTGACTTTATTACACTTAATTACACCTCAATGACCCATTGCGTCGGAATTTATTAGGGAACAGTCGCATTTTATCGCGATCTAACACGAATAACCGTTAGTGACATCAAATCTGAATGGATTTGACATCACTCTACCCGCAATAATATTAGAAAAAATGACACAGGACTAACAGGTACGATGCATTACGATATATTTCGAAGTATTACACGGTTACAAACGGTTCTGCTGCATTCGATACACTGCAAGCACCAATTCCGCATATTACAGTATATTATATTTGTATACACAAACTAATCACGTTTGTGACTTTATTACACTTAATTACACCTCAATGACCCATTGCGTCGGAATTTATTAGGGAACAGTCGCATTTTATCGCGATCTAACACGAATAACCGTTAGTGACATCAAATCTGAATGGATTTGACATCACTCTACCCGCAATAATATTAGAAAAAATGACACAGGACTAACAGGTACGATGCATTACGATATATTTCGAAGTATTACACGGTTACAAACGGTTCTGCTGCATTCGATACACTGCAAGCACCAATTCCGCATATTACAGTATATTATATTTGTATACACAAACTAATCACGTTTGTGACTTTATTACACTTAATTACACCTCAATGACCCATTGCGTCGGAATTTATTAGGGAACAGTCGCATTTTATCGCGATCTAACACGAATAACCGTTAGTGACATCAAATCTGAATGGATTTGACATCACTCTACCCGCAATAATATTAGAAAAAATGACACAGGACTAACAGGTACGATGCATTACGATATATTTCGAAGTATTACACGGTTACAAACGGTTCTGCTGCATTCGATACACTGCAAGCACCAATTCCGCATATTACAGTATATTATATTTGTATACACAAACTAATCACGTTTGTGACTTTATTACACTTAATTACACCTCAATGACCCATTGCGTCGGAATTTATTAGGGAACAGTCGCATTTTATCGCGATCTAACACGAATAACCGTTAGTGACATCAAATCTGAATGGATTTGACATCACTCTACCCGCAATAATATTAGAAAAAATGACACAGGACTAACAGGTACGATGCATTACGATATATTTCGAAGTATTACACGGTTACAAACGGTTCTGCTGCATTCGATACACTGCAAGCACCAATTCCGCATATTACAGTATATTATATTTGTATACACAAACTAATCACGTTTGTGACTTTATTACACTTAATTACACCTCAATGACCCATTGCGTCGGAATTTATTAGGGAACAGTCGCATTTTATCGCGATCTAACACGAATAACCGTTAGTGACATCAAATCTGAATGGATTTGACATCACTCTACCCGCAATAATATTAGAAAAAATGACACAGGACTAACAGGTACGATGCATTACGATATATTTCGAAGTATTACACGGTTACAAACGGTTCTGCTGCATTCGATACACTGCAAGCACCAATTCCGCATATTACAGTATATTATATTTGTATACACAAACTAATCACGTTTGTGACTTTATTACACTTAATTACACCTCAATGACCCATTGCGTCGGAATTTATTAGGGAACAGTCGCATTTTATCGCGATCTAACACGAATAACCGTTAGTGACATCAAATCTGAATGGATTTGACATCACTCTACCCGCAATAATATTAGAAAAAATGACACAGGACTAACAGGTACGATGCATTACGATATATTTCGAAGTATTACACGGTTACAAACGGTTCTGCTGCATTCGATACACTGCAAGCACCAATTCCGCATATTACAGTATATTATATTTGTATACACAAACTAATCACGTTTGTGACTTTATTACACTTAATTACACCTCAATGACCCATTGCGTCGGAATTTATTAGGGAACAGTCGCATTTTATCGCGATCTAACACGAATAACCGTTAGTGACATCAAATCTGAATGGATTTGACATCACTCTACCCGCAATAATATTAGAAAAAATGACACAGGACTAACAGGTACGATGCATTACGATATATTTCGAAGTATTACACGGTTACAAACGGTTCTGCTGCATTCGATACACTGCAAGCACCAATTCCGCATATTACAGTATATTATATTTGTATACACAAACTAATCACGTTTGTGACTTTATTACACTTAATTACACCTCAATGACCCATTGCGTCGGAATTTATTAGGGAACAGTCGCATTTTATCGCGATCTAACACGAATAACCGTTAGTGACATCAAATCTGAATGGATTTGACATCACTCTACCCGCAATAATATTAGAAAAAATGACACAGGACTAACAGGTACGATGCATTACGATATATTTCGAAGTATTACACGGTTACAAACGGTTCTGCTGCATTCGATACACTGCAAGCACCAATTCCGCATATTACAGTATATTATATTTGTATACACAAACTAATCACGTTTGTGACTTTATTACACTTAATTACACCTCAATGACCCATTGCGTCGGAATTTATTAGGGAACAGTCGCATTTTATCGCGATCTAACACGAATAACCGTTAGTGACATCAAATCTGAATGGATTTGACATCACTCTACCCGCAATAATATTAGAAAAAATGACACAGGACTAACAGGTACGATGCATTACGATATATTTCGAAGTATTACACGGTTACAAACGGTTCTGCTGCATTCGATACACTGCAAGCACCAATTCCGCATATTACAGTATATTATATTTGTATACACAAACTAATCACGTTTGTGACTTTATTACACTTAATTACACCTCAATGACCCATTGCGTCGGAATTTATTAGGGAACAGTCGCATTTTATCGCGATCTAACACGAATAACCGTTAGTGACATCAAATCTGAATGGATTTGACATCACTCTACCCGCAATAATATTAGAAAAAATGACACAGGACTAACAGGTACGATGCATTACGATATATTTCGAAGTATTACACGGTTACAAACGGTTCTGCTGCATTCGATACACTGCAAGCACCAATTCCGCATATTACAGTATATTATATTTGTATACACAAACTAATCACGTTTGTGACTTTATTACACTTAATTACACCTCAATGACCCATTGCGTCGGAATTTATTAGGGAACAGTCGCATTTTATCGCGATCTAACACGAATAACCGTTAGTGACATCAAATCTGAATGGATTTGACATCACTCTACCCGCAATAATATTAGAAAAAATGACACAGGACTAACAGGTACGATGCATTACGATATATTTCGAAGTATTACACGGTTACAAACGGTTCTGCTGCATTCGATACACTGCAAGCACCAATTCCGCATATTACAGTATATTATATTTGTATACACAAACTAATCACGTTTGTGACTTTATTACACTTAATTACACCTCAATGACCCATTGCGTCGGAATTTATTAGGGAACAGTCGCATTTTATCGCGATCTAACACGAATAACCGTTAGTGACATCAAATCTGAATGGATTTGACATCACTCTACCCGCAATAATATTAGAAAAAATGACACAGGACTAACAGGTACGATGCATTACGATATATTTCGAAGTATTACACGGTTACAAACGGTTCTGCTGCATTCGATACACTGCAAGCACCAATTCCGCATATTACAGTATATTATATTTGTATACACAAACTAATCACGTTTGTGACTTTATTACACTTAATTACACCTCAATGACCCATTGCGTCGGAATTTATTAGGGAACAGTCGCATTTTATCGCGATCTAACACGAATAACCGTTAGTGACATCAAATCTGAATGGATTTGACATCACTCTACCCGCAATAATATTAGAAAAAATGACACAGGACTAACAGGTACGATGCATTACGATATATTTCGAAGTATTACACGGTTACAAACGGTTCTGCTGCATTCGATACACTGCAAGCACCAATTCCGCATATTACAGTATATTATATTTGTATACACAAACTAATCACGTTTGTGACTTTATTACACTTAATTACACCTCAATGACCCATTGCGTCGGAATTTATTAGGGAACAGTCGCATTTTATCGCGATCTAACACGAATAACCGTTAGTGACATCAAATCTGAATGGATTTGACATCACTCTACCCGCAATAATATTAGAAAAAATGACACAGGACTAACAGGTACGATGCATTACGATATATTTCGAAGTATTACACGGTTACAAACGGTTCTGCTGCATTCGATACACTGCAAGCACCAATTCCGCATATTACAGTATATTATATTTGTATACACAAACTAATCACGTTTGTGACTTTATTACACTTAATTACACCTCAATGACCCATTGCGTCGGAATTTATTAGGGAACAGTCGCATTTTATCGCGATCTAACACGAATAACCGTTAGTGACATCAAATCTGAATGGATTTGACATCACTCTACCCGCAATAATATTAGAAAAAATGACACAGGACTAACAGGTACGATGCATTA
>JAWNGG020000529.1:678-24481 GCA_036937485.2 Tetragonisca angustula | reverse complement strand
TCGATTAAAACTATGATCGTATTTTCGATCACGGACGTGCCAATCGCACGTTGGTCGACACAAGGAGTAACGCTTATATCTTTGAGAGGATTTATTCACTACTGTAACAATGGTCAAGGATAACGTTAGGTCTTGCCGATGGGAAAAAGTGTTCTTTTCCTCCCAGCACGTCTTTTTATAATTTGTAAATCGAAGGGTTAGATGGAATAACTGTTCGCAAGGCGACCAGTTTAACTTTCGGAGGTTCTATTACTGACTCGGCGTTAGCACTCAGTGCTAATATTATCAGTTGATTTTATCATCATCCAGCGAACACGTAAATTATAAAACTCGCAGTCGCGAAACGACGAAGAAGAAACGTGCGTTGGTTCGTCTAGAGTAACGGCAGGGACCTGAGGGGTCGGAGGAAGCAGCCGAGATTTCCAGCTGTCCGGCGCTCGATTAAAATGCCATTGGCGAAACCGTGGCTTGGCCAGGCCTCTAAAAGTAACCTGTTTGCTTTTGCCAACGGACTATGCCACGGGATTCCAAAATGTTGGCCGTTTTGTGCGAGCCGCGCTGTCCGTGTTCCGGTAATGTATCGCTTTCGGCCGGATCAAGATCGTCGCTCGCGACTTTGCCGATGAATTCCGTTCCCGTTGTTCCTCCGCACGTTTCGAAGCGCTGTCCCGGGGCTCAGGAATTCAAGTACAAACGAGTAAAAGGTAAAAAGCGAGGGTAAAAACTGGTAAGTTTTGTCTAGTAGACCAGCGTCTATGGTTTCAGTGCCAGGGAGTCGTTCTAGAAAAAACATGTCGAGTTTAGTGTCACGATGCAATTGCGAAAAGTTAACAAATGCGAGTACTTTGCTTGTAACAATTTCATCAGTTTCGCCTTACAGATTGGATATCGCGACCAAACGCTCCGGCGCTATTCGACATGAAATCTTCGATCGCGCTGTATAAAGGATAAATAGTACATTTTATATACTAGTATAACTATAATACTACTAATAGTATTTTATATAATAGTATATAATAGTATATAAAATATACTATTTATATATATATATAAAAGTAATGATATAAATAATTAATATCATATAAAGTAATAAGTAAAATATACTATTTTAACTTTAAATTATATTATTAAAATAGTATATTTTATATACCAGTATAACTATAATACTACTAATAGTATAAAAAATATACTGTTTATATATATGTATAAAAGTAATAATATAAATAATTAATATAATATAAAGTAATAAGTAAAATACACTATTTATATATATATAAGTAAAGAGCGACAATTGACGACAAATGTCGCGTTCGAACAAAATCCTCATTTGACCGTTCGTTGGGAGATGAAAAAGGTCTGGGGAACGGTTGAGGCGCGAGAACCTCCGAAATATTACGAAAGCGGAGGCGATCCGCAGAGATTAGAAGCTTGCCCCCTCCGTCGATTAGAATTTCAAATGGGAGTTTACAAGACGTTCCACGTTTCACACGTCCGTCGAACATATTACCCTTCCCGTTATCGCGGGCCGGCGTGCCCGCTGAATCTTGCAGCGGGATGATGCATCGTGAGCATCATGCAAACGCCTTTCGGAGCGGCCGCGGCTCGCGCGAGCGTAGCCCAGCATAGAGAGACGGGACCGACAATAGATATTCCGCAACGCCCACGCTAGCGGGAGACAAAGGCCTGAATGGCCGGCAGATGCACGGCTTGCGCCGACGTAATGCACCGACGTTCGTCGATTTAGAACGCAACGATGCGCCATACGTCCCACCGTGTGTGTACGTTCGTTTATTCGTTCTTCGTGACGAAGGTGCGGTACGTAACAGCACGAACGTGCGAAGCGTGTGTACGCGTGTTTCTCCTCTCCTCTCCTCTCTCCCTCTCTCTCTCTCTCTCTCTCTCTCTCGTCCCTCCGTTCCCTTCTCTTTCCCAAAGTCTGCGTCAATCGTATGCTTACATACGTACGTACGCTCGAGCGTACGTTACGTAATTCCGGAGAAGAGCACGCGGACGGACGAGCGACCGGTGACGACACCTTCTTCGGAGAGAACTCAGAGATCCGGGAGTGTCCACTTCACGGAGGTAGCCCAGCCCAGCCTACGTTCCAAATGATCGAACGTTCCTGAATCCGAGATACTCCTCCGTTGCTACTCCCATCAATAAGCGACCAATTTTGCTTTTCGTAATCCTGTGGGTCTCGAGAAATTTATGGAAATTATTTATGGAACGGAAGTCTATGGCGGCGCGTACATTTTTGAAACGAGCGTAACAGCGGCGACATCGATTGCGAAGGAAGAAAGAAGAAAACAAAATAGGCAAATACGTTGTAATCCCAGTTGTTCGAGAATCGAGCGAAACGAGAAACATCTCGTTATACGTATGTAAATTGAAATAAACAGCAGCTGCGGTTTCTTGTTAATCCTCGCAGTGTATTTATAACGTGACCTGGACGTGATCTCTGAGATGAATGATCACACGAGATCCGACATTATCCCCGCGATATAATAATTCGTTCAGTACCTACACCAACTGTGATTTCCACTATTATTAAGTAGCGCAGATATATTTTACGAGTAATTCCTTTTTACAAAAGACGAATCACATTCGCTCCAAATACGAATTTCGCGCAGTAATTTATTAAAGGGAGTAAACTTAGTCCACGGGAAGACGATTGTCGAACTTCGAGAAATGGGACGGAGTAACGGAGCGTTTACGCCTCGATTTTTTTGTGATTCAAGCGGATTATTGTTTACGAGCGAGTGCCAACGTAATCGTCGGTTTTCTCGGGACGATCGAATAATAATTTCACGATGGACGTTCGATAGAAACGATGGTGGTCGTGTACACGATCCACGAGTGATCGCGTGGGCAGCTATTTCCCTATTTACCCAGATCCGATGGGAAATCGAAATTAGAAATCCGAGAGACGTAGGTGCTGACTCGGTGGTACTCCAGCCGCGTGAAATCATAGCCCGTCGATTATCGTGTGGCGATAAATTCCGTTCGACGAGCCAGAACAGGAGGATGACTGCTCCGTCGATCCTACTTTTGCACCTGTCCCAATTTCCACAAATTCTGCTCAATTTCAGCTCCATCTGCTCGCTATTATCGCGTAACCGACAACGTTCGCAACACGATCTTGACTCGTGTCTTTTCTCGTCGAAATCTCGTTCTTTATCGACTATCGAACTCGTCAAATATATACTGATCGCAAACGTAACTTACTTCCCTCGAAAAATTATCGTTCGCGATTGGTCGTGGTTGTGCTGCTTGTACAGTCGAGTTCGAACTTGACGGATATTCCGAAATGAGATTTATTTTTATTGCAATGGACTGTAGGCTACATAGTCTACTCTACTCGTTCTTATATTTTCACAATATTTGTTCGACGATTGTCGAATGCTCTATCGAGCATTTTTACGTGGCAATTTCTGAAGATTCTTCACGTCAAAAGTTCACTTGGTGAAAATTTTCTGATTCTAACGATTAGCCACCCGCGAGTCTGATTTGTCAGAATAGAGTAACTCGATACCTATCACATTCAAAATACGGGCCGTTTGATTGCTCTGCAGATCATCTAGAAACAATGAAATCAAAGCATCGATGCCATTTCTAGAAAATACTAAGCTAGCGAGATTCGCGAGTGTCTTCTGAGTCTTGATCTTGAGCAAACATTAAAGAGAAAGAGTCAAAAGAACGTACAAAGGAGACACAGACTAGACCAGGATTCAAAATGTTAAACATTCACTCAGCAACAACTATACGTACTTGTGGAAGAAGAGAAGAATGAACGAATTTACTGGCCGTACGAGATCGTTTTTAATTAGCACGTAACGCGAAAACCAGCGGGTGACTGTCCACCGAAATCCCACGCTATCCGATACGACACCCCATGCAAAAGAAAAGGGGGAGCGAAACTTCCACGGCGAAACGTGTCGGTTTATCCATGCCGGTGTAGTCGTTAAATCACTCGAATCCTGCAATATATTCGAGCATCAACATATCTCTAACGAGCCTATCCGTATCGTCCCGCTGGCATCGGCCAGGAAAATCCGACAAGCAATCAAACGACGAAAGATTCCACGGCTACCAAAGGCAAGGCGACGAGGCAAACCGGCCCAATCACGATAGCCACGATGGAATCCACGACTATCGGAAGCGATCGCGAAATCTTCTGGCAATAATTCACCCCCTCGTTCCTGTCGTCCCTCCCTCTCTCTCTCTTTCACTCTCTATCGTTCGTATATCGTTCTCTCCGTCGCGTCGCGTCGCGTCGCTGGCAACGCTGGCCCCATCTCTACAACCATGTTCTCGTAGAGTCGATCGTCGAACAGTTAATGCTCGCATAATACGTGCACGCCGCGGCTGCCGCAACGGGGGGAACGGGTATTGTTGCTAGTTTACGTACCGTTATTTCGTTGCAGTTGACAGAAATTCCTCAAAGCGCAAAGGTGACCGTACTATCGGCGAATCTGCCGGGTTTTCGCACAAAAATCACATCCTTCCGCCATCTCGGACCGTTGACCTCTCAGGCGAGTTCGCGCGCGCGCGCATAAATTCGCCAAGAACAAAGTTTTATAGAGGAGGAGAAGACTTGCTCCCCTTAAGAAGAGGAGAAAAGATTAAATACGCGGCGGAACAACGTTTGAAGATTGAAACACGCGTAGTCTGAGGGTGAAACTTTTCTTCTTTTTTCCTTTTCTTTAGAGGAAGCACGTTGCTGCTTTCTCTCTTTACAAAACCCATCTCAGCCTCGATACCAGCGATCAAACCGATCGGGAAATCAACGAGCGAAAATGTCGGAGGAGGTATGCGGCGATTTGAATCTGGAGAAGCGCGTCTAATTACCGAGGCGGCGCAGATGGAGGCGGATTAAAACGTAAACGTCAAAACGAGGTGGGTTGGGGAGGAGCGGGGCGAGGGCAACGTATCCGCGCAACAGGCCGCGAACTCTTTACACACAATTACGAAGCGCACGCAGGTGAACCGACGAGAGAAATATTGCGCCGTGGCGGATGTGTCGTGGCCCTGTCGGTGGATAGAGGCCGCAGTGCACGCGCAGCGCATGCATGCAGTTTACCGGTACCGGTGGTAATATCGCATCGCGAACAGCCGGCAGAAAAGAGCCGAGAAGAGAAGAGAAGAGAAGAGAAGAAAAGAGAAGAGGAGGATGGGCCGAGATTAGTTCCGATTGCCTGTGCCGCGCGCAGAGTTATAGAAGGGTTGCCCGGCTTCGGCCAGGCATCGATCCCAACCGGCTACCGGCTTCAGCCCGTTAATGAGTCATGTTTAATTGGCGTGGGAAGCCCGCGGCTACGTCCGCCTAACGGAATTGAACTGTATCCGATGCAACCAGCGCTTCCAACGACGTAAATACACCAGCGTGCCGCCGATTGACCTTACGTACACGTCCGGACATCGGATGGCAAATAATCCAACGAGAAGAATTCTTAATGAGCAGTAAAATCGCGCGACTGATTAATCGATCACCAGGCAGATGCACTTGCCTTTACGTTCGCGACTTGGGGTCGCAATTATCTCGCGGCGATGCCTGCTCGCGCGATTTACGCGCGAAAAAATGTGGCGAAACACACGTTCGTAATCTGATCGTTCCAGAACTGTTCGGAGGAATTACAGAATCTCGTTCGTATACACGTGTACACGTGACGTAATTAAACTCGTGGGACGTTAAATACTCGAGCAGCGTCTTTCCATCACGTAGCCACTTGGCAGGTGTCGCGTGCATATTCCGGGCACGGCTTGGCCTGGATGCTGCTTTTCGCAAGAAGCTACAGTTTTACGGTTACCTTGACGACAGCCAGCCATTCACCGTCAAATCGCGATTTCTCGGCGCGGCGACGATTCAACGCCAGGCATTCGCCGGTGCCTCCGGGCCGACGACAACGACGACGACGACGACGACGACGACGTCGACACGACGGTGTCTCGCGACAGATGGTACGCGACAGGGCCATTTCAAACGATTACTGTTACACGCCAGAGACTCCTCTCTCTCTCTCTCTCTCTGGCTCTCTGTTAGCCAGACACATGGTATACTGGTATGCAAATAAATGGCATCGAGCGGACGCGATTAAAAAAACATACAATACGCTTGCGATACGCGGCAAACGACGACGCGTGCTACGAGCCATTGTCTCCGGAGTCTAATCACGACCGCGCGCGTGCATTTACGAGCCACCGGTTAGACGGACGTGTAGCCTCCGGAGAAAGACTACCTTTTGCGAGAGAGGCGGTTCTCGTATTCTCCGGCGCGATAGCAACCACAATATGCATCGCGAATACCAACACGCAGTCACACCCATCATAGGAGCCCGACCCTGTGGGTGGCGCCACGTACTCGCAAATAAGTCCTACGAATAAGTCGTAAGGCCATCATCCGCGTTGCGTCCCCGTCGCGACCGGCTATGAACATTCTCTCCTACGGCTAGGCATAATGCGCACCCCTCCGCGCCTGCGTTCCCCTTTTCAACCACGTAATCTAACCACCGCGGCGATTTTACAAACGGGTAACGACGCGTTAAATTCACTTTGATTCGAGGACTCGTTAAATCTCACCCTGCCACTCGCTCCGGGAACTCTCGCGTCGTCGGATTAACACGCTCTTTGCCTCTCGTGAAATTAGAAGGGAGAGTCGTATATACCTGGATTTTTCTAGTAATAAAATATCGACGCGTCCTCCTAAAATAAATAAATGTATGTAGGATAATCTCGGCTGAGTCACCAGTTTTAGGTATCCCGAACGAGATTCCAATTTATAAGAATATTATTAAATGATGGTTGTTTGGAATTGAATAAATAATAAGGTTAGTTTATTAATATTAAATAAGGAATAACGATATATGCTGAGTTCTTAATTCTCACAACTCTCAATACACTCTGTTCTCTCTATACGTCTCGACTTCTCGACACTCGCTCTCTCACTGCTCGGTACGCTCTCCGACTTCTCTACAAATACTCCTCTTCTTCTGCACAAAATTCGTTACTCGTAAACACATACACACGTACACGCAAACGAATCCATACCCTTAGCCTTAGACGTTAGGCCTGAAGGGCTGGCCATAAACAGTCTCAAGGCCCAGGCCTAACTTTCTTTTTTATTATTTACATTTTACGACTCGGGACATTTGCAGTCGAGCATCAGGGAAAGTCCTGGATCCTTTCCCAAAACTGCCAATCCCACACACACACACACACACACACACACACACACACACATATATATATATACATCGAACGATCCGATTTTTATTAGCGAAATTCTTTAGTCGACGACGTTCGACGTGCTGCGATCAGCGACCACCAGAGTTGTACCGAGAAGACACGCGCCTATCATCGACGACCACCGTGACACTCGGCCGGCTATCGCTAACGTCGAATTCTCGAAACTTTGATCTTTAAAACGTTAACTGTCACGCCGAACCCTAGGAGACTTTTAAAGTCTAAGCAAACGTCTATTACCGCTGTTTCAACCTGCGGAATTTGACAGTTTCGAATGAGTATCGACTGCTAACTACCGTAGGTTTCACGCACATTTCGTCGATTCCGTATTGATCTGCGATTTCCAAACTTCAAATTCAATATTTTGATATTTTTGAACGAGCGTCGTCCACCACTGTAAATTTCACTCAGACTTTCGTCAGTTCCGTAACGACTCGCGATTTCCATTGCAATTTGTGACCGACGTTTGCATCGACTTTAAAGCAAAAGTCAGTCGCCGGTTCCCGGGCACTCGCTTGGCAGTTGACGTGTTAATTACGCATTCGTCACGCGCGAATTCCAACCGCCGACGATTATCGAGACGCGGAAGGAAAGAAGAAAAAAAAAAAGAAAAAAAGAAAAAAGACGAAGCTGCGAGTGAAATCGCGGGCAAGAAAGTGTCAAGGTATCTGGTTAGCAGAGTTTCATTGGCGCCTTGCACGATCACGTACCTAAATCGACACCTTGCCTCGCGGTACACGCCGCTAATCGTCCTTCCGGCAGTGACGTGCCGCGCGGCATACCGCGGTTCTTGCTAACAACCCCGACGTATCCCTATTAGTAGCCCGTGCGTATAAATGTAGACGACTTGGTCTGGTCTTGTCGACACACGAGGCCGACATCGTGATTTGGGTGCCATCACGTACCGCGCGGAATCGAGCGGGTTTCCATTCGCGGCCAATCGACACGCGCTTCCCCGCGGTTCGATATCGATCGCTGATCGCGATCGCCGGCTTCGCGTAAACAAAACGGAGATACACACGACGAGGGTAGCGTGCAACCGCGTGCCGCCCAACTGGAGGGAAATATTCGAAAGGACGCGTGTTCGTGAGAAGATTGAAGCGTGCAAAGTGTATGGGTATTGAACTTGCGACGTAACGCGACGCGGAAAGTTGCTGGTTCTCGCGAACCTACGGTCGTAATTAGCGCGATGAGTCGACGTGATCAGATACGACGCGCGCAACTTGAGAAAGTTCCAGGATAAAGACCACGGTGTTTATAGCGCGCGAGATGATGAAGGGGGCGAACATTGCGCTCTTAGTGAAGCGGTCTCGTTAAAAATGAAACAAACCGTTTACTTTGCACTTACTGCGAATTGAATCAACCTCGCGACGGATTAAGAACACTGCGACGATGGCAACTTGAAGAGTAAAACGGAGAACCTCGCGTCGAACGCGATACGAGTTTGTCATAATTTATAATTTGCGAGTCTCGACGTTGCAAACACGTTTTAACAACAGTTTAACCAGTCGTGTTAATTCGAACTGATGCGAATCTAGAATTAGACATGTTCTTAGACACGCGCGAGGAAACAATATTCTCGGATTTATCACGACCTTTGTTGCTACTGCTAGGGACAATCAGAAAGTAAGTCTCACTCCTGTTAAACACGATGAATTACCTATTTCTTTAAATTAATTGTTTATTTGTTTCGTAGAATTTACAATGTGTCAGCTATTCTTCTACGTAGTCCTCATTAGTTTTGCTTCTAAACTATGTCTTATAACTTTTACATAGTGCAAAAACATGTAACAATTATCAAGAAAAGTGTCTAGAGTTTAAGATGCAACAAAGCAATAAATTTAATTTTAAAGTGTTACTTTAACAAACAATTTTTTAACGTCGAAATTAATTTAAAACAAAACATTTTGTTCTAAATATGTTTAGCATTATTGTTTATGTACTAAATGACAATAATGTATTATATAAATTAGAATTACTTGTTATATAAATTATATAATACTACGCAATGACACTAAATACCAATAAATAATATTTATTTATTTTGATGACAAATTTTACAGCGTCTTCTTACGAAATTAAGTTGATCTTAACAGACAATCGTCACGTCGAAGGGGAGACAGTCAATGCACGACTTTACAAATTTTTAAAAAATTCTTCGTTCCTACACTGAAAATCCCACACAACTTGAGCGGAAAGTTCACTGTGTCACACGGAACGTGTTAACACGCAAAAAGTGACAGACGAGTGAAACTTACTTTTTGACTGTCCTTCGTAACAAAATCCAGCAAAATGTTCAAAGGACAGATCAGACGATACGTCTTCGCGATACGTTGCATCTTTCGACGTTATCGTCGCTCGAAACCGAAAAACCGCATCCCCTGTTTATTCGGGCGAGGAAAGTCGGCGTAAAATTGTAAGAAAAGCAAACGTACCTCCCTAGACGTTGGTGCCCCCAGGACGCAGGGGCTGTCCGGGCGGCGGGGCGCACTGGCCCACCGCTTGCTCGAGAGCTCGCTCTCATCCTGAAACAATAAACGTGACCTGTAATTAGACAAGACGAAGGTAAAGGTGATAGACGGTCAGGCGTGATGAGCGCTATTACAGCAATCGTAATGGGCCCCTTGGAAACCAAATTGCTCCCCGCAGAAAATTAGCTAGAGAACAATGGAGGGAAACTGAAGAGCTTGCGGCTCAATCCTTGTGTCTTGTGTGCGAAAATCCAACAATTTTGCGCCAGCGAAAATACGTGCCTCGCGTATCGGTCTGTATCGCACCAGACTGTAGAATAAGGAGAATGCAAATTCATCGACGACTGAGAATGAAACATGTTCAAAGTGAGCAAGAAATAAAAGAAAATATAATAAAGGAGGGGTGGTATTGGTATAACTTCTCTTGTCGATACATTTTGCTAAAAAATCATTCAAGCATAGATGCGAATCTATGAAATTTTCACGAATAAATCAGGTTGTCCTCGTTGTCCAACGATGATTCTCTCCCTTTTAATAATACAACTCGGTTCCATCAATGACACGAGTTGGCAAATGTGTCAAAAATGAAAAATATTTCGTTGACTGTTGGAAATAATTCGCAATTGCGAATCACTCTAACGTTAAATTACAAAAAAAAAAGGTATGACTATTTATGGTTAAAATTACTCGAATGATTAGAATTCTTATACGATTATTCCGATTTTGGTTATAGAACGTGAGCCGCGTGAATAGTCGAAGGACCGCGGATTGGGCACGCCTGGTCTAGAGGAGTCTCTACACGCTAGAGAAAGTTCTCCCGTTCGTCGATTTCCCGATTAAAGTTGTTGATCGCTTCTTTCGCGTTTATGACGTGCGGACAAACGTTACGTAAACGAATCTGAAATCTGAAAGCTTGTAGAACGTCCGTGCGTTTGCCTCGGACAAATAAAGTGGACTAATAAAGTTGTCTCGTCGGAAGGAAAATCGAACGTTATCCTTTTCATACGTGTACATACACCCAAGTATAAACGTTGCACGCCTCGCCTCACCGCCGTATGACAAATTGCAAAATATTACACGAGCCTTCTATAAAATTAGACGAGACAGATTCGACTTTCCTTACGTAACGAAGCCGCGCCTTGTCATTTAATTAACAAACGTTATCTAAAAGCCTGCAGTGTGCAATCTACGAGCGTCTCTGTGTACGATTAAAAGGCAATCGAACCCGAGAGTCGATCGTAAAATCGGAGAGGAAACGAGCGACAGGTCGGGTGGCTGACAGGGTGACACGTACGTACACATCGCGCACGTTTCGTTATTTATTCACTTACCTGCCCGTATTCTAGCAGCCCGATGCATCATTATCCCCTTGCTATTATTACATATTGCATTATTACGCGGCAATTGCAACAGCTCGCCGATGTTACGTTTACTTTCGCTGGATTTCTCCTATTTTCCGTAATGCGGCGAGATTGCCGGTTGAAATTGAATCGGCTCCTTTTGGACACGGTGGTAACGATCCAAATATAGACGCGTCGATTATGCTTGCGAAAAAAAAAAACAAAAAAAAGAAAAATATATATCCAACCACCTCGGCGAATCCTCGTTTCCACGTCCGGAGATCGATAAAACAATTTTAGCTCGCGATGATTGCGTCACTATGCGCCGCGAAAGAACGCGAAGTCACGCGTTACGGGCAGTCTGTTCTTCGAAATCCTTCCTTCGAAGCAAGATCCATGAAAGTCGCGATTTCTTCTTCGACCGTCGAATCGATCTCGCAACGCAAAGAGCAACGCGCGTCGCGATTAAACGCAAACGCGACTAATAGGCGACTGAGGCGAAGCCCGGTAAAAAAATCCGGGCCTTGAAAAGGAAAATTCCTAATTAACGAGCCGGAGAGAGGTACGGGCTGCCTGTTAATTATCGGGCTGCACGGTCGATCCGCGTTTATGAACGCGGGGCATAAACGCCGTCCGATCGACAGAGAGCGCGGCCACGGAGGCGTGCACGCACGTTGACTTCGCTCCGGCCTTCCTCTCCTTTTCCCACGCCACACGTCTTTAGCTCGCGCTAATGGCTATCGGGTGAGAGCTTTTGAAAGCTCTTCTCGGCCGCTGCCTCCTGGTAAAAGTCGATCGGCCGTAATCCGTTTTCTCGCACGGCCGAATATCACGCGGCGATCGATCCGCGCTTGCCCTCCTCTCGGCCCATAAATTACAAGTTTCGGCGCATGAAAAAAAAAAAAAAAAAAAAAAAGAAACGGCACTATGAAAGTGATTTGCGGCAAGACTCGCAGATACCGTCGAGAAATCCGTCCACGTCGTCTCCGTGCCCTTCCTGCCGCCGGGAACCGCGGGCGGTGGGGCGGCTTTGAAATAATGTATGAAATCATCGACGAATGCGAGAGCGCGCCGCGCCAGCGCCAGCGTCCGTTCTCCATATGCAGCTGCTAGCAATAAGGAGGTGAAACGGTTTGCGTAACAGACGGGCATTAGCGGAATATTTATAACATTAATCGGTCGAGCCGGGCTGATTACGCGGACACCGATCCCCGTTAATCCGATTTCGTCCCCAATCTTCGTGCCTCTGTACGTTTCATTATCCCGATCGCCACGCAACAACATATGTATATATATATATATATATATATATATATATATATACACGTATATGCGTCGTCCTCTGTGAAATTTAGGTTGCTTTCCTCGATCTGGCTTATCCTCGACATTCCGTCGATAAATCTCCATCGGCTTTCGAACCTTGAGAGAAAAGGACCAGCCGAATTGACGAACTCGATGTATTTATTTATGTACGTGCAAATACTCGTCGCCGCGTGCTCGATCTTGTTGTCAATGGTAGTACGGACAAAGTATACAAGAATTCGATAGCAATTCACCGTTAACGGAGTTTAAGAACTCCAAGTAACAAACGTTGTTGTAATACGTATCGGGCATCTCGATGCCGGCGAAGCTCTCAACAGCTGGGATAGGAAGGAAGGAAGATCGTAAAAAGCAATCACTTGCCGACCGATTTATGTACGTTGAAACGCGATTGACCGTGCACACGCAGCTTCCAATAGGAAAGTGGATGACGCTGGAAACACGCCGGGATTTATACCGGATGCCGGCAATATCCTGAACAGAAATATGGAATGCGGGAGACTACCGTGCGCCAACGATCGGCCCGTTCAATGAGGGAAGACAATGGAGAGCTTGATTTATGAGGGCATTACCGACAACCCACGTACGTGCTTAGATCTACATATTATACCAATATTCTCGATGTTTACTGGCCGGGCACTACCGCTATCCTCGTACACGACGCGATTCAGAGGTTAGCCGCATCCTCTCCTATCCGGACAGTCAACCGGTACACGCTGTCCCGCACGAATATTCAGAGGATTCTCTCGGGTAATCCGTTGCCGACGTCTCTCTCGTGACCGTTCGAGAGGACTCTGACGATCCTGAGAATTCTTTCCGAACTTGTTGCTCCTCTGTATGCTCTTCTGAGAATCCTTCGTCTTTTTTTTCTTCTTGGCATGTGCTCTAGGGACGCGACTCAAAAAAAAAGGCATTGACATTTTTCGGAGCCTGTTGCTGGACTACGAGTTTTTATGCGTTTACGAGAAATTTCGAAAATGCAGCGCGCAATGTAGTAACATTCGTTGCGATAAAATTGAATGAAACAAAACGTACGTCACATTGAAGAACGTCATGATCTATGCCGTCAGGATCGCTTCTGTCGTCGTCTAGACTCTAGAATCTCGTTCGCGTCTATTTTTAAATTTTCAAGTCCAATGTTATTCATAGGTCATATCATATCAAACATATCTGTATGTACTTTCTCATGAATTACGTCAATGGAATGAAAAAAAGAAAAGAAATGCACAAAGTGACCCGGAAAAAGACACTTTTAAAAAGTTCTTCCATCCAATTCGTCCCTTCAACCACAGTTCCAGTTACGTCGAACCATTTTCGTCTCTATCACCAATAGAAAAGATATTCAGGTGGTTCGGTTTTTGGCGAACCACACCCTGCACGTGTTACAAAAGAAAGTATCTTTCTGCGTGAAACTTTCGACGTCAGCCGAGTGTCGCTTCCCTCAGTCACACCCTGACCCATTCCGCGCTGCATTTGGTACGTTCCACGAGTGGAAGAGCCGCGGCGACATTTTTCTTTTCGTTGATACCGCCCACGAGGACAGGACGATAAATCATGACCGATACGAAAAGGGTGAGGGGGGGGGGGAGGGGAAAAAAGGCGACCGACGCGCACGGAGGGGAAGCCATAAATATTATGTCAGTGCATCGGCACGTTGTATCAAACGTTGAGTCATTGGCGAAACGGGACGGGTCGTAAAACGAGAGGAAAAAGAACGGAAGTGAAGCAGGTCCTTGGACGTAAATCACGGGACGCGGTTAACGCAATAAGGAGGATATAATGATGACATATATCATCGTGCTAGTAGTAGGATCGCGATACGATCACGCTAACGCGATGGTCGCTAAGAAATGACCAGAGCTGCCCTCCTCCCCCCTCCCCCCCTCCAACCGTTTCGTGCGATTATAATCGAGCTCGACTCGTCCGAATAATCGTCGTTGAAAATAACTCGAGTCTGTCCTGGTGCAACGTGACTTTTTCCTCGAATCACTCCAAAATCGACTTTGGCCCGAGGTTCGAATGAGAAAATCTCAGGAATTTCAAATCAGTCGACTCGATCAAACTGGATGAATGTTGATAAATTTAATTTTATATAATACACTGAGAAACTTTAGGGATAATGCAAAAGTAATCAGAGTTCACTTAAGGTTGACAAAAGAAAACGGAGAAATAGAGAGAAGGAAAATAAGCAGTAAAAATGTGAATATCTGTCGAATGAAACAAGCAGGATGGACGGACGTATCGCGAAAATTTACAATTGCGCGACCGGTGCGCCGCCAATTATCCGCGAAGCATCTAAACTCGATTGCGTATATCAAGGCTCGTTCGCTGTACATACGCTCATTTCGAGCACGAGCACCGTGGCAAAGGAATAATTAGCGATGCTCGAGCAGAGAGCCACACGCGTGCCAGGGCGACTTAATTACAAATTTCGAAACGCCAGGTTCGCGAGGGAGCCACGAAGATGGAAAAAGGTTAATTAATTTTTTGGGGGGGAAAGCGGCTGGTTACTCACCGGGGCTGTTTTTTACGTCGTTAATTACGTCGTATCCTTGCTTCTCTCTCCGCTTTATCTCGCTTCGTTCATCCAGTGGAAAATTAGCATAAACTCGACACTCGGTGAGACGAGTGTGTAACAATGGCGTTTCAACGTTTAGAGGTCCGTGTACATTTCGTTTTATACCCCTTTCACTCGCGCTCTCTTTCAGAGACACCTGCGAAGCTTTCAGAGATTCACGGATTTCCGCGGGTCTCTGTTTTCCCATTTCAGTAGAACGATCGGTGGATTTTTCACGGCAGCGGAGCCCGGGTGAAAGTTTCAAGGCGGGCTCGGTATTTGCAGCGGGCACGAAAGCAACGACGAGGCCCGTCAGGTCGAGCGAACCTCTCCGAGCGTGCACTCGGCAAATCTTTGCGCCTGCACGTAACGCAAATCATGCGGCAGAAGTGTGGCACGTGTTGTCAGCGCGGCAACACATCGTCGTACTTACGTACGTACGCGTGTAATGGAAGCTAGCCGGCTCGCGCGATTGCATAACGAGGGGATTTCAGTTTAAATATGGAAGCTGTCAATCTTCTCCCGCCCCCCCCTAGGCTGCACGCTGTAATTAATAATAATTGCCTGCTCTCTTTGCCGCTCCAGTTGTTACCTCCGTTTTGATGGCTAATTAACGCCGCGTGCTCCGTAAACGAGGCAGCCGAATTAAAAAATTTCTCTCCCTCTCTCTCTCTCTCTCTCTCTCTTCGATATGATGCTGAGTAAATGTCTTTGATATCTTCGTAGAAATCGTTCGTTGGCGATGTAAGTTTTTCGATCGTTTCTCGCCTTTGGCTTTTTTGCAGACCGAGCAACGATTAAACAGGGTACATCGTAAAAGCGAACATCGATTAAATGCAGATCTCGGCCGGAGCGAGAGAGCGATCGCGGCGGATCATGCAAGTAGAACACGGCACGTGTTGTCAGACTCGGTGTGTACGTGACCGTAGATGTATTAAGCTGCACGAGTTTCCTTCGATTACACCAGCGGAACGTGCTCGAAATAAATGTTAAAATCACGATCGGGCTCGTGTTAAATGCGAGCGGATCGTAACTCGATCCATCGATATCGTCCACCCCCTCCCCCCCCCTCCCTCCTCGAGAGATTGCTCATCCTCCGCCAGAGTCAGACATCGTTTGCTTCCTCCGCGAAAAACGTTGATCTCCGACGGACCGCGAAGAAAGTAGTAATTTTTCAATTCCAGAGGAAATGGTTTTCCAATCGAAAAAATTTCTGATTAGGCCATAACTGCCGACAATATTTTCATCGACGTATACTTTAAATAAAAAAAAAAAACCATCTAACCGCTTCTTCCTTCGTCAAGTTCTCCGTTACATGAATAGTACATCTTAATTCTCCGTTATATTAATTAGCACGTCTTACAATCGACGAGGTAAACTGTTGGAAAAGTAGTAGAAACGTCTCATTGTCAGTAATACGACTAAATATCATCATGGACTACCCATGACGAAAATAAAAATACTACCGAAAATTTCTTCACCCGCGTGTGTGTACCTATTTACAAAAAGTACAGAAACCATAACGATCTCGAAACTGTTCGAACAAGCCTGGAGTTGATTACTTAAAAAAGCACCGACACCTTTCTTTCCACCGAGGTAACGACATCATTCCCACCGAGAACGAGAAAGAACGAAGCGACTCGACGAAAATTCATTAATGGCAAACGAGATTTTTACGATGGCAGATGTTCCACGATACGAGAGCGAAAATAACGACAATCGTAATAATCGATTCGACCGAACGGACGAGACCGGTATCGTCGGTTAGGTGCGGTGAAAAACAAATGGGTATAACGTTGTCGTTACGATCCCGGGTACACGGTTCGCGCGATCCCGTTTACCACATCATTTGCATACGTTTTGACGCTTCACGGGCCTCTTTGACGCAAACCCGCTACGATCCCTTTTAACGGCGTCTTAACTTTCGTCTGGCAAAAATAAAAAAAAAGCGGCAGTAAAAATCGCCGACGACAATCCCTCCACGAGGACCGCGAACCACCCGGGATATTTAGCGAGATTCGCGAATAAAAGCTGTAACTTGTCATTAATATCGACTATTAACCCTCGATACGAATTTTACGAGTTCGTAGCGTGACTATTTCTCCGTTTCGTTCGTTTCGTTTGCTCTTTTCTCTCCCCTCCGACACGAACGCTACAGCTGAAGCGTAAAAATTTATCGAAGTACAGAGAAAATAGGAAGAAGTTTACAATACAATAAAGCTTTCAAAAAATCATTCAAACATCTAAAACGCGTACCGTTTCGCAAGTTTATAAAATTTCCACGGGAAATTACGAATCGTTCCAGTCTTACAGCTGATACGTAGAATGGAACGAGAAGGTGTTGGCGAATTTTTGCGACCGACACGGCAAGAACGAAACTTTTCGCGCTCGTACCGCGAAACATTTCCCTATGAAACAATGCACACCCACCGTGGCGCGCGTTGGTGTAACAATGTCTTGGCGCCACAAAGGTACAGTGATATATCTGTGAGCCGAGGTCGGTTACTTAAACTTCATTGAAACCGCGAACAACAATGACTTTCTCCCGCGAGTCGAAAGGAGGAAGTCGAAGCCGATGCCGGCTTACAACTATTCGCCGTTCTCGTGACGCTTCTGTTCCATCGGCCAGGCCCAGGTGAAACAAAAAGGAAAATCAATTATTTATTTCGCGCACGCTAAACAGCCTAACGTCGTGGATAGTGAAAGGACGAGACCGAACGTTTACATTCCGCGAGGGATGGCTTTCGATCGATCAAACAAATCGACATCGAACAAATGGTTTTTCAGCGACAATGATTTCTCATCGGTGAAACACTAATTTCGTCGTAATTTGTATAAAAACTGAATCTTCGGTGATGTAGAGGTTAGATATAAGGAATATATATTTGATAACGTGATTAAACAAATCACGGACGGGACAAGGTTTTTTTATGACCCTTCAAAGATATTTTCCAGGACTGATCTTCGTTGGTTCGTAATTACAATTAAACGACAGTTAAACGTCATTGCTTAAACCTACGATGCTACAAGAATTTCCGAGATATTTGACAAAATATATCCCCGCAAATGTGTCTCGACTTTGAGAGTAGTTTTCACCCTCCTTCGACATCGACGATTGCCAACAAGAAAAGAAATCCCGTGTCAAGTATATTTTTTCGGAAGCTACGTTTATGAAAAATTTCATCGATTGTCCTCCTCGCGTCTGCGCTATTTGTTAAGAATATTACACCATCGTTATAATTCACGATTTATGCCAAATCTCCTTCGCTCGTTTGTCCAAATGCTAAATTCCTTACATTTTATTTTACACTTTCAGCAACGACAGGGGACAAACTCTTTAACCCAATGAAGCCAATTGTGATCCTCTGCGACATCGCGTGTCCGTTTTATACACGGTATAGTACAACCGATCAAGCATCGATCGAGTTGTCACACGCTCGGGTGGCTCACCCTTCGAATCGAACCGGAGGCAGTGGCACGAGCCGAGCTCACGTTACGACGCGCGTCGATAATTTATTATCGCTCAAGAAATGGAAGCCGCCGCGATCTATTAGCGCGTTCGACAATAACAGCAACAGCCGTAAATAATTTAAGTGGTTAAGTAACGTGAACGCGGCTTGCCAGCCGCCTACGCGAACTTCTCGCAGGTACGCGAGTGCCTCCCTGCCCCCCATCTCGATCGCGGTATCGATCGCGACAGCGTGGCGCAAAACCTGTCCAAGTACTGGTGCAAAGGACGAGCACATCGGATAGACAGTACCAAGGAGAACACAGGGTTGGTTGCGTGAACGGTCAGGACGAATGAATTCGACAAATATACGTCGTTTCTTACTTCTAAATTATTCACGCAGGGAAACTTTCGTCCACTAATGTGAAACTTGTCGAGGAACAGCTAGTTTCTGTAATTGGAGTTTGTGCAAGAGGAATTCGCTCCAACTGCCAGCCATTAATTCTTCATTCGGATAAGTCGACTTGAGGAACAGGGGGTTCGAACGAGAGGCGTTCGTACGAACAAAGTTTCGCTAGATACTCGTTAACCGACTCGAGCCAAGAGATTCATAAATAATTATAAATCAATTTCATGGATGCGCAATATTGAATTCACAGTACTCGTAAGTACTTGACAATAGTACTTGAAAACTATACGTAGGTAAGGACGATGTTGCATTCTCCTTTAATCTCTGTAATCGCTGTTTGTCTGCGATACGAAACGCCGATTAAAAAACCAATCCACCAACAGTAAACTGTGACCTTCGAATTGAATCACCAATTCAGGACGAAGACTTAGAAGGGTTTTAGAAACACTTAGCAGGTTACTCATTTATGTACATTCTATGGATACGAACTAGCTGGCAAGAGAAAGAGATCTCACGAAAAAAAGAGAAGCGACGAGAAATTTCCTCGACGAAATTGAAACGTAAAATCGTTAACCGGGAGCGAGGTAACTGTTTTCACGAACGACTGCACGACACATGCAAATGAAACTCTGTGCGATAATAAATCGTTCGTTTTCTTTTCACTCTGGTCGAGATCGACGTTCCTGCGCGCTAGCAAACTCGCTGGAATATTTAACGTCGACGGTTGGGGGAAGTTTCTTCGCTTCGTGGCGAAGGGGGACGCGCACGATTTCGAATGTAAAGCCGGTGACGCCGCGGCGATCGTTTCGCAACTGTCCGAGGATCGCGCGTTCGACGAGAGAAGCCGCGTACGAGAAGAGGCACGAGAAGACGAATGCCAGAGAAGCAGAAGGAGACGAGGCGAGATGGAGAGTCGCGGAACGGCTTTAAGAACGGCGCCGTCCAAGCCGCAAACGACGCGACGAACGTTTTGTCGCCGGTGATTGGCGTTTGAAAGAACAACCGCGTACAATGCAATTACCTTGGCCTTAACCGTCTCGACCGACCGATAGCATTCGATTCCACCAGGTTGGATAAATATGCGTGTATATCGCTCGCCGAGTCGCCTTCGTCGCACGTATCGTTCCAACGCGGTACGCGTTTGCTTACATTAACATGAACCGTTCGCGCGATCTCGTTACGTTCTACAATTTTTCCCTGCTCGAAAGAGGACGAATAACTTCAAAATTCGGAAATTACTCGTCGCACGACCGTCAGTCCACGTTCCACGTGATTCTTTCGACTTTCACGAGACATCTTCTATTTCTCACGAGATGCTTCTCAATTTGGAATTTGTTGCATCTCCGCCGTATACGCGCGTTTGTTCCGTAGAGATGGCCGATGCAAAACAGAGACGCAAAAATAAATTCCCCGTGTATCGACGTGTTCCCTCCCGCCTACTGGACAGCAACGGAGCGAATCTCCCGGTTTTTGTCCTATTCTTCGACGAACCCTTAACGAACCGTGAGATTGTATCTCGTTAAAGGGTCGTAGGTCATCCCCACCCTTTCCCTGGGCTGTGTCGTTTGCGCCTACCGGCTATTTTACACGAGACCTCGGATAAAAAACACCTTCAAAGACCACAGTTCGCAGCGTAGAGAAAGAGAGAGAGAGAGAGAGAGAGAGAGACTCGAATTAATTAATCGTTGAAAATTCTTTGTCTCTGACTTTGCTCAGCAGCAAGGAAATTCGAGGAGTAAGTCGGCGGATCAGTTTTCGCGGGAGCACGTAATTCCTCTCGTTTTGGACAATACCGCGGATAAAAATACGTCTGACGGGCTTTTAAGGCGCAATCTTTATGCCCAAGGCGGATGCGAGAGCGTGGGCGTTATTGCCTTTAATGCCGAATCCGCGATCGTAAACGAGCACGGCCAAGTCACGAATCCATGTCGTATATTGCCGCAAAGTGGCGGGTCTGCACCTCGTGATCGTCGGATACATTCAATTTTTCGTAACGCCACACCGGCGATTATCGCGAGTCTAATTAGCCGGCGATCATCAGTCGTCGTTACCGACCTCGGCCCGGACCCTGGCCCGCTCCGGAAATTATAAAAATCAGCCGAAAACCGAGACTCGTTGTAACAACGACGTCCGTGCAGAGCCTGTGGGATTAAAATCGCTCGATCCTGATTGATAAGACCAGTGCCAGGGTCAGGACGCGCTGTCAGATTAAACGTTGTTCGACGAACAATTGTTTTAAAGCCAACGATGATTTCTTCAGCCCCGGTTACTTAATCGCTGGTCACTGGTTGTTACATTGTACGTACAAGGATAATTTTTCACTTCGATCATCGTCCACGATCTGCACTTTGCACGAGAGTGTATATATATTATTATTTGGACTGAAACATCGTTTGCACGAGACTATATTCAGGTGTAATTTGAATCTCGTATAAATTCGCGTACCGTATCGTACGTTTTCGCGTTCGGGCTTTTATTTTTAAAACGATCGCTCTCGCCTTCACCGCTCACCAAGTTTCATCTTCGAGATATTTGTCTCCTTACTCTCTGCGCCGTTCTTTGTTACGCCGGATACCTGCCTGACGGTGTAGAACGCCATGATACTCGCGAGAATCAATTCCCGAGAAAAGTACCGGAAGTGACCCATTCTTCCATGAATCCCAGCGAGCGGCGCTTTACCTGGAACAACACCTGGCCGCCGATGTGTACGCCAAGTGCCTCGTACTCCGCTCGATCATACTTCAATAAAGTACATAAGCATGTACGTGGCAATTACGATTCTTACCGATTTCCGCGCCTGACTCGCGGACAGACTAATCGTTACAGATTCCCAATTATCTGTCGAGCGGTAAACGATACTTAAATATAACGGTGTACAAAGATTTCGAGAACTGAAACACCACTCTTAGCCCCTCGCGCTGGCAAACTGGTTCGCGGACCGTAACGAGTGACCGAGCCGTACACAGTAATTCGTCGCTTTCTTCTTCTTTCGAACACGCCGGTACGACATCGCTGGATAGAAATGATTAGGAAGTAATCTTAAACTTGTCATTCGTTTCGCCTGGGTGACATTTCAATGTACTTGAAACTGAAAAGAGAAAATGTTGCAATTTGGGACGAAAAATTCTCGACGTGCGTGGCACCAAGACGTTAACTTTCTACACAAAACTATTCCAACGCAATCAATCCTCGAGAGTTTAGGCTATTCTTTTCGTTCGTAGTTGTCCCTGTCTCGCGATTAATTCCATCGCGATTGCCAATATATACTACCCAGCCGATTGGCAATTTTACGATCCTCTTTGAGAAGCGACTGCAAGACGGAACAATAAGACTGCAGTCTCTATTGTGAACTAGCTCGTCGAACCGGACAACGCCGGGGAGAGACGACAGCGAGAGAGAAACGCAGAAAGCCGTGGAAAGAGCAAAGGGTGGGGTGGCACGGTTGCTTGAGATTTACGGGTCGGCTGGTAACGAAGGGGACTCATCAGCATCGGTAATGGCGGTATTAAAGCCCCCTCGGCCCTTTTGTACTCGCTGGTAGCCACGGGATCGGACTTCTGGCTGGACGCGCCGGAACGATTCCGAAGTCGAGGCGAGCCAGTCGCGGGGACGGGTCGATCAATTTAATTACTCGTTCGAACGAGCCGGATACCAGAGCCGAGCCGTTTTATAAGAATGCCGTTCGCCCCGCGCGCACCGAGAGTACTATCTGCCTGAGTGACTTGTCTACCCTGATACCACTAAATCTCCTTCAAGCCGGCCGAGTAAAAAGCCCAACGATCGGGTCTAAGTCGCGCTGTTCGGCGCGAAACCGGCATCCTCGGCGAAAGGAGACGAGGCAACCGCCTGATTTCAAACGGATCGTCTTCGATCGTTCTTCTTTTCACGCAACCAAAATTATTTGTCTTTTCCGCTCTGTACAAGAAGCCCAATACCAATTACTGATAAAGTCAGTTCAGTCGAGCTACGAAAAGATATAATTGCACCTTACCGAAACGTACGGTATCGCGAATTTAATACTCCAACTTTTCTAACAAATTACAATATAGTGGAACGATTGTTGCATTTTTTTCTAGAGTAAAAGTCAGAAATACGTTTCCTGAGAAAAAGTTTAGATTACTAGTGATTCAGTGACAGCTAGTTTCCTGATCGCACTCGCAAAGTCGACTGACAAGTATGAAGCGATTCAATCCGATTCTTAATTTTCACACGATCGATAGTCGTCAAAATTTTTCTCATTAATTACGGAAGAGTTGCAGTAAACAAACCTCGCAACATCAAACCTGTGGGAAGAATTCACTTTCGAGTTTCACTTTAACACTTTGATGACCGCATATTTTTCTCCTCGCCTTTAGGTGTGTGCCGCGCAGATTTTACTGCTCGCCACTGGCGATGTTTACGCAACCATTCGACAAATAATTAATAACGAAAACCACTATATTTACTGATAATGAAATTAACTTGTCAAATTTGAAATTTTTATACATTTTTCGCAGTATCCCTCGCGTATAGACAAATTGGGAAATTTACCACCAGATCCTTCCCATAAATCTTAATTAATTTCGGGTCTTTTTTCCAACAATTACAATTGCGAGTAGTATGCTACAAGCAACGGAATAGTTTTCAAAAGTATGTGTTAGAACATGAACATCAAATTCAGGACCTGAAATCATTTTTGTACGTCTTGCAGAGATAGTGGTACAAAGTCACATTTTCGTGATGCGTACGTGACAGCGGCCGATAATGTATCAACTTGCAACATGGAAGAATATCGACAATTTCATCAAGCACGTAACATTCCAAATCAAACGTCTAGTGATGAAAGAAAGGGCGTGATAATGGCTCTGAACTAACGTGCGCAACTACCAAGCGAGCAGATGAGAAAATCAGCAAAGAATCAGTTTCACACAGCTATGACTGTCGTAAAAAGAGTTGAAAATCGTAATTCGCGACAAAAAAAGAAAAAAGAAAGAAAGGAAAAAGAAAACCGCGAGATAGTCGTTCATCCATTTAGAACCG
>JAWNGG020000528.1:14723-39327 GCA_036937485.2 Tetragonisca angustula | reverse complement strand
CGACTGTTCCCTAATAAATTCCGACGCAATGGGTCATTGAGGTGTAATTAAGTGTAATAAAGTCACAAACGTGATTAGTTTGTGTATACAAATATAATATACTGTAATATGCGGAATTGGTGCTTGCAGTGTATCGAATGCAGCAGAACCGTTTGTAACCGTGTAATACTTCGAAATATATCGTAATGCATCGTACCTGTTAGTCCTGTGTCATTTTTTCTAATATTATTGCGGGTAGAGTGATGTCAAATCCATTCAGATTTGATGTCACTAACGGTTATTCGTGTTAGATCGCGATAAAATGCGACTGTTCCCTAATAAATTCCGACGCAATGGGTCATTGAGGTGTAATTAAGTGTAATAAAGTCACAAACGTGATTAGTTTGTGTATACAAATATAATATACTGTAATATGCGGAATTGGTGCTTGCAGTGTATCGAATGCAGCAGAACCGTTTGTAACCGTGTAATACTTCGAAATATATCGTAATGCATCGTACCTGTTAGTCCTGTGTCATTTTTTCTAATATTATTGCGGGTAGAGTGATGTCAAATCCATTCAGATTTGATGTCACTAACGGTTATTCGTGTTAGATCGCGATAAAATGCGACTGTTCCCTAATAAATTCCGACGCAATGGGTCATTGAGGTGTAATTAAGTGTAATAAAGTCACAAACGTGATTAGTTTGTGTATACAAATATAATATACTGTAATATGCGGAATTGGTGCTTGCAGTGTATCGAATGCAGCAGAACCGTTTGTAACCGTGTAATACTTCGAAATATATCGTAATGCATCGTACCTGTTAGTCCTGTGTCATTTTTTCTAATATTATTGCGGGTAGAGTGATGTCAAATCCATTCAGATTTGATGTCACTAACGGTTATTCGTGTTAGATCGCGATAAAATGCGACTGTTCCCTAATAAATTCCGACGCAATGGGTCATTGAGGTGTAATTAAGTGTAATAAAGTCACAAACGTGATTAGTTTGTGTATACAAATATAATATACTGTAATATGCGGAATTGGTGCTTGCAGTGTATCGAATGCAGCAGAACCGTTTGTAACCGTGTAATACTTCGAAATATATCGTAATGCATCGTACCTGTTAGTCCTGTGTCATTTTTTCTAATATTATTGCGGGTAGAGTGATGTCAAATCCATTCAGATTTGATGTCACTAACGGTTATTCGTGTTAGATCGCGATAAAATGCGACTGTTCCCTAATAAATTCCGACGCAATGGGTCATTGAGGTGTAATTAAGTGTAATAAAGTCACAAACGTGATTAGTTTGTGTATACAAATATAATATACTGTAATATGCGGAATTGGTGCTTGCAGTGTATCGAATGCAGCAGAACCGTTTGTAACCGTGTAATACTTCGAAATATATCGTAATGCATCGTACCTGTTAGTCCTGTGTCATTTTTTCTAATATTATTGCGGGTAGAGTGATGTCAAATCCATTCAGATTTGATGTCACTAACGGTTATTCGTGTTAGATCGCGATAAAATGCGACTGTTCCCTAATAAATTCCGACGCAATGGGTCATTGAGGTGTAATTAAGTGTAATAAAGTCACAAACGTGATTAGTTTGTGTATACAAATATAATATACTGTAATATGCGGAATTGGTGCTTGCAGTGTATCGAATGCAGCAGAACCGTTTGTAACCGTGTAATACTTCGAAATATATCGTAATGCATCGTACCTGTTAGTCCTGTGTCATTTTTTCTAATATTATTGCGGGTAGAGTGATGTCAAATCCATTCAGATTTGATGTCACTAACGGTTATTCGTGTTAGATCGCGATAAAATGCGACTGTTCCCTAATAAATTCCGACGCAATGGGTCATTGAGGTGTAATTAAGTGTAATAAAGTCACAAACGTGATTAGTTTGTGTATACAAATATAATATACTGTAATATGCGGAATTGGTGCTTGCAGTGTATCGAATGCAGCAGAACCGTTTGTAACCGTGTAATACTTCGAAATATATCGTAATGCATCGTACCTGTTAGTCCTGTGTCATTTTTTCTAATATTATTGCGGGTAGAGTGATGTCAAATCCATTCAGATTTGATGTCACTAACGGTTATTCGTGTTAGATCGCGATAAAATGCGACTGTTCCCTAATAAATTCCGACGCAATGGGTCATTGAGGTGTAATTAAGTGTAATAAAGTCACAAACGTGATTAGTTTGTGTATACAAATATAATATACTGTAATATGCGGAATTGGTGCTTGCAGTGTATCGAATGCAGCAGAACCGTTTGTAACCGTGTAATACTTCGAAATATATCGTAATGCATCGTACCTGTTAGTCCTGTGTCATTTTTTCTAATATTATTGCGGGTAGAGTGATGTCAAATCCATTCAGATTTGATGTCACTAACGGTTATTCGTGTTAGATCGCGATAAAATGCGACTGTTCCCTAATAAATTCCGACGCAATGGGTCATTGAGGTGTAATTAAGTGTAATAAAGTCACAAACGTGATTAGTTTGTGTATACAAATATAATATACTGTAATATGCGGAATTGGTGCTTGCAGTGTATCGAATGCAGCAGAACCGTTTGTAACCGTGTAATACTTCGAAATATATCGTAATGCATCGTACCTGTTAGTCCTGTGTCATTTTTTCTAATATTATTGCGGGTAGAGTGATGTCAAATCCATTCAGATTTGATGTCACTAACGGTTATTCGTGTTAGATCGCGATAAAATGCGACTGTTCCCTAATAAATTCCGACGCAATGGGTCATTGAGGTGTAATTAAGTGTAATAAAGTCACAAACGTGATTAGTTTGTGTATACAAATATAATATACTGTAATATGCGGAATTGGTGCTTGCAGTGTATCGAATGCAGCAGAACCGTTTGTAACCGTGTAATACTTCGAAATATATCGTAATGCATCGTACCTGTTAGTCCTGTGTCATTTTTTCTAATATTATTGCGGGTAGAGTGATGTCAAATCCATTCAGATTTGATGTCACTAACGGTTATTCGTGTTAGATCGCGATAAAATGCGACTGTTCCCTAATAAATTCCGACGCAATGGGTCATTGAGGTGTAATTAAGTGTAATAAAGTCACAAACGTGATTAGTTTGTGTATACAAATATAATATACTGTAATATGCGGAATTGGTGCTTGCAGTGTATCGAATGCAGCAGAACCGTTTGTAACCGTGTAATACTTCGAAATATATCGTAATGCATCGTACCTGTTAGTCCTGTGTCATTTTTTCTAATATTATTGCGGGTAGAGTGATGTCAAATCCATTCAGATTTGATGTCACTAACGGTTATTCGTGTTAGATCGCGATAAAATGCGACTGTTCCCTAATAAATTCCGACGCAATGGGTCATTGAGGTGTAATTAAGTGTAATAAAGTCACAAACGTGATTAGTTTGTGTATACAAATATAATATACTGTAATATGCGGAATTGGTGCTTGCAGTGTATCGAATGCAGCAGAACCGTTTGTAACCGTGTAATACTTCGAAATATATCGTAATGCATCGTACCTGTTAGTCCTGTGTCATTTTTTCTAATATTATTGCGGGTAGAGTGATGTCAAATCCATTCAGATTTGATGTCACTAACGGTTATTCGTGTTAGATCGCGATAAAATGCGACTGTTCCCTAATAAATTCCGACGCAATGGGTCATTGAGGTGTAATTAAGTGTAATAAAGTCACAAACGTGATTAGTTTGTGTATACAAATATAATATACTGTAATATGCGGAATTGGTGCTTGCAGTGTATCGAATGCAGCAGAACCGTTTGTAACCGTGTAATACTTCGAAATATATCGTAATGCATCGTACCTGTTAGTCCTGTGTCATTTTTTCTAATATTATTGCGGGTAGAGTGATGTCAAATCCATTCAGATTTGATGTCACTAACGGTTATTCGTGTTAGATCGCGATAAAATGCGACTGTTCCCTAATAAATTCCGACGCAATGGGTCATTGAGGTGTAATTAAGTGTAATAAAGTCACAAACGTGATTAGTTTGTGTATACAAATATAATATACTGTAATATGCGGAATTGGTGCTTGCAGTGTATCGAATGCAGCAGAACCGTTTGTAACCGTGTAATACTTCGAAATATATCGTAATGCATCGTACCTGTTAGTCCTGTGTCATTTTTTCTAATATTATTGCGGGTAGAGTGATGTCAAATCCATTCAGATTTGATGTCACTAACGGTTATTCGTGTTAGATCGCGATAAAATGCGACTGTTCCCTAATAAATTCCGACGCAATGGGTCATTGAGGTGTAATTAAGTGTAATAAAGTCACAAACGTGATTAGTTTGTGTATACAAATATAATATACTGTAATATGCGGAATTGGTGCTTGCAGTGTATCGAATGCAGCAGAACCGTTTGTAACCGTGTAATACTTCGAAATATATCGTAATGCATCGTACCTGTTAGTCCTGTGTCATTTTTTCTAATATTATTGCGGGTAGAGTGATGTCAAATCCATTCAGATTTGATGTCACTAACGGTTATTCGTGTTAGATCGCGATAAAATGCGACTGTTCCCTAATAAATTCCGACGCAATGGGTCATTGAGGTGTAATTAAGTGTAATAAAGTCACAAACGTGATTAGTTTGTGTATACAAATATAATATACTGTAATATGCGGAATTGGTGCTTGCAGTGTATCGAATGCAGCAGAACCGTTTGTAACCGTGTAATACTTCGAAATATATCGTAATGCATCGTACCTGTTAGTCCTGTGTCATTTTTTCTAATATTATTGCGGGTAGAGTGATGTCAAATCCATTCAGATTTGATGTCACTAACGGTTATTCGTGTTAGATCGCGATAAAATGCGACTGTTCCCTAATAAATTCCGACGCAATGGGTCATTGAGGTGTAATTAAGTGTAATAAAGTCACAAACGTGATTAGTTTGTGTATACAAATATAATATACTGTAATATGCGGAATTGGTGCTTGCAGTGTATCGAATGCAGCAGAACCGTTTGTAACCGTGTAATACTTCGAAATATATCGTAATGCATCGTACCTGTTAGTCCTGTGTCATTTTTTCTAATATTATTGCGGGTAGAGTGATGTCAAATCCATTCAGATTTGATGTCACTAACGGTTATTCGTGTTAGATCGCGATAAAATGCGACTGTTCCCTAATAAATTCCGACGCAATGGGTCATTGAGGTGTAATTAAGTGTAATAAAGTCACAAACGTGATTAGTTTGTGTATACAAATATAATATACTGTAATATGCGGAATTGGTGCTTGCAGTGTATCGAATGCAGCAGAACCGTTTGTAACCGTGTAATACTTCGAAATATATCGTAATGCATCGTACCTGTTAGTCCTGTGTCATTTTTTCTAATATTATTGCGGGTAGAGTGATGTCAAATCCATTCAGATTTGATGTCACTAACGGTTATTCGTGTTAGATCGCGATAAAATGCGACTGTTCCCTAATAAATTCCGACGCAATGGGTCATTGAGGTGTAATTAAGTGTAATAAAGTCACAAACGTGATTAGTTTGTGTATACAAATATAATATACTGTAATATGCGGAATTGGTGCTTGCAGTGTATCGAATGCAGCAGAACCGTTTGTAACCGTGTAATACTTCGAAATATATCGTAATGCATCGTACCTGTTAGTCCTGTGTCATTTTTTCTAATATTATTGCGGGTAGAGTGATGTCAAATCCATTCAGATTTGATGTCACTAACGGTTATTCGTGTTAGATCGCGATAAAATGCGACTGTTCCCTAATAAATTCCGACGCAATGGGTCATTGAGGTGTAATTAAGTGTAATAAAGTCACAAACGTGATTAGTTTGTGTATACAAATATAATATACTGTAATATGCGGAATTGGTGCTTGCAGTGTATCGAATGCAGCAGAACCGTTTGTAACCGTGTAATACTTCGAAATATATCGTAATGCATCGTACCTGTTAGTCCTGTGTCATTTTTTCTAATATTATTGCGGGTAGAGTGATGTCAAATCCATTCAGATTTGATGTCACTAACGGTTATTCGTGTTAGATCGCGATAAAATGCGACTGTTCCCTAATAAATTCCGACGCAATGGGTCATTGAGGTGTAATTAAGTGTAATAAAGTCACAAACGTGATTAGTTTGTGTATACAAATATAATATACTGTAATATGCGGAATTGGTGCTTGCAGTGTATCGAATGCAGCAGAACCGTTTGTAACCGTGTAATACTTCGAAATATATCGTAATGCATCGTACCTGTTAGTCCTGTGTCATTTTTTCTAATATTATTGCGGGTAGAGTGATGTCAAATCCATTCAGATTTGATGTCACTAACGGTTATTCGTGTTAGATCGCGATAAAATGCGACTGTTCCCTAATAAATTCCGACGCAATGGGTCATTGAGGTGTAATTAAGTGTAATAAAGTCACAAACGTGATTAGTTTGTGTATACAAATATAATATACTGTAATATGCGGAATTGGTGCTTGCAGTGTATCGAATGCAGCAGAACCGTTTGTAACCGTGTAATACTTCGAAATATATCGTAATGCATCGTACCTGTTAGTCCTGTGTCATTTTTTCTAATATTATTGCGGGTAGAGTGATGTCAAATCCATTCAGATTTGATGTCACTAACGGTTATTCGTGTTAGATCGCGATAAAATGCGACTGTTCCCTAATAAATTCCGACGCAATGGGTCATTGAGGTGTAATTAAGTGTAATAAAGTCACAAACGTGATTAGTTTGTGTATACAAATATAATATACTGTAATATGCGGAATTGGTGCTTGCAGTGTATCGAATGCAGCAGAACCGTTTGTAACCGTGTAATACTTCGAAATATATCGTAATGCATCGTACCTGTTAGTCCTGTGTCATTTTTTCTAATATTATTGCGGGTAGAGTGATGTCAAATCCATTCAGATTTGATGTCACTAACGGTTATTCGTGTTAGATCGCGATAAAATGCGACTGTTCCCTAATAAATTCCGACGCAATGGGTCATTGAGGTGTAATTAAGTGTAATAAAGTCACAAACGTGATTAGTTTGTGTATACAAATATAATATACTGTAATATGCGGAATTGGTGCTTGCAGTGTATCGAATGCAGCAGAACCGTTTGTAACCGTGTAATACTTCGAAATATATCGTAATGCATCGTACCTGTTAGTCCTGTGTCATTTTTTCTAATATTATTGCGGGTAGAGTGATGTCAAATCCATTCAGATTTGATGTCACTAACGGTTATTCGTGTTAGATCGCGATAAAATGCGACTGTTCCCTAATAAATTCCGACGCAATGGGTCATTGAGGTGTAATTAAGTGTAATAAAGTCACAAACGTGATTAGTTTGTGTATACAAATATAATATACTGTAATATGCGGAATTGGTGCTTGCAGTGTATCGAATGCAGCAGAACCGTTTGTAACCGTGTAATACTTCGAAATATATCGTAATGCATCGTACCTGTTAGTCCTGTGTCATTTTTTCTAATATTATTGCGGGTAGAGTGATGTCAAATCCATTCAGATTTGATGTCACTAACGGTTATTCGTGTTAGATCGCGATAAAATGCGACTGTTCCCTAATAAATTCCGACGCAATGGGTCATTGAGGTGTAATTAAGTGTAATAAAGTCACAAACGTGATTAGTTTGTGTATACAAATATAATATACTGTAATATGCGGAATTGGTGCTTGCAGTGTATCGAATGCAGCAGAACCGTTTGTAACCGTGTAATACTTCGAAATATATCGTAATGCATCGTACCTGTTAGTCCTGTGTCATTTTTTCTAATATTATTGCGGGTAGAGTGATGTCAAATCCATTCAGATTTGATGTCACTAACGGTTATTCGTGTTAGATCGCGATAAAATGCGACTGTTCCCTAATAAATTCCGACGCAATGGGTCATTGAGGTGTAATTAAGTGTAATAAAGTCACAAACGTGATTAGTTTGTGTATACAAATATAATATACTGTAATATGCGGAATTGGTGCTTGCAGTGTATCGAATGCAGCAGAACCGTTTGTAACCGTGTAATACTTCGAAATATATCGTAATGCATCGTACCTGTTAGTCCTGTGTCATTTTTTCTAATATTATTGCGGGTAGAGTGATGTCAAATCCATTCAGATTTGATGTCACTAACGGTTATTCGTGTTAGATCGCGATAAAATGCGACTGTTCCCTAATAAATTCCGACGCAATGGGTCATTGAGGTGTAATTAAGTGTAATAAAGTCACAAACGTGATTAGTTTGTGTATACAAATATAATATACTGTAATATGCGGAATTGGTGCTTGCAGTGTATCGAATGCAGCAGAACCGTTTGTAACCGTGTAATACTTCGAAATATATCGTAATGCATCGTACCTGTTAGTCCTGTGTCATTTTTTCTAATATTATTGCGGGTAGAGTGATGTCAAATCCATTCAGATTTGATGTCACTAACGGTTATTCGTGTTAGATCGCGATAAAATGCGACTGTTCCCTAATAAATTCCGACGCAATGGGTCATTGAGGTGTAATTAAGTGTAATAAAGTCACAAACGTGATTAGTTTGTGTATACAAATATAATATACTGTAATATGCGGAATTGGTGCTTGCAGTGTATCGAATGCAGCAGAACCGTTTGTAACCGTGTAATACTTCGAAATATATCGTAATGCATCGTACCTGTTAGTCCTGTGTCATTTTTTCTAATATTATTGCGGGTAGAGTGATGTCAAATCCATTCAGATTTGATGTCACTAACGGTTATTCGTGTTAGATCGCGATAAAATGCGACTGTTCCCTAATAAATTCCGACGCAATGGGTCATTGAGGTGTAATTAAGTGTAATAAAGTCACAAACGTGATTAGTTTGTGTATACAAATATAATATACTGTAATATGCGGAATTGGTGCTTGCAGTGTATCGAATGCAGCAGAACCGTTTGTAACCGTGTAATACTTCGAAATATATCGTAATGCATCGTACCTGTTAGTCCTGTGTCATTTTTTCTAATATTATTGCGGGTAGAGTGATGTCAAATCCATTCAGATTTGATGTCACTAACGGTTATTCGTGTTAGATCGCGATAAAATGCGACTGTTCCCTAATAAATTCCGACGCAATGGGTCATTGAGGTGTAATTAAGTGTAATAAAGTCACAAACGTGATTAGTTTGTGTATACAAATATAATATACTGTAATATGCGGAATTGGTGCTTGCAGTGTATCGAATGCAGCAGAACCGTTTGTAACCGTGTAATACTTCGAAATATATCGTAATGCATCGTACCTGTTAGTCCTGTGTCATTTTTTCTAATATTATTGCGGGTAGAGTGATGTCAAATCCATTCAGATTTGATGTCACTAACGGTTATTCGTGTTAGATCGCGATAAAATGCGACTGTTCCCTAATAAATTCCGACGCAATGGGTCATTGAGGTGTAATTAAGTGTAATAAAGTCACAAACGTGATTAGTTTGTGTATACAAATATAATATACTGTAATATGCGGAATTGGTGCTTGCAGTGTATCGAATGCAGCAGAACCGTTTGTAACCGTGTAATACTTCGAAATATATCGTAATGCATCGTACCTGTTAGTCCTGTGTCATTTTTTCTAATATTATTGCGGGTAGAGTGATGTCAAATCCATTCAGATTTGATGTCACTAACGGTTATTCGTGTTAGATCGCGATAAAATGCGACTGTTCCCTAATAAATTCCGACGCAATGGGTCATTGAGGTGTAATTAAGTGTAATAAAGTCACAAACGTGATTAGTTTGTGTATACAAATATAATATACTGTAATATGCGGAATTGGTGCTTGCAGTGTATCGAATGCAGCAGAACCGTTTGTAACCGTGTAATACTTCGAAATATATCGTAATGCATCGTACCTGTTAGTCCTGTGTCATTTTTTCTAATATTATTGCGGGTAGAGTGATGTCAAATCCATTCAGATTTGATGTCACTAACGGTTATTCGTGTTAGATCGCGATAAAATGCGACTGTTCCCTAATAAATTCCGACGCAATGGGTCATTGAGGTGTAATTAAGTGTAATAAAGTCACAAACGTGATTAGTTTGTGTATACAAATATAATATACTGTAATATGCGGAATTGGTGCTTGCAGTGTATCGAATGCAGCAGAACCGTTTGTAACCGTGTAATACTTCGAAATATATCGTAATGCATCGTACCTGTTAGTCCTGTGTCATTTTTTCTAATATTATTGCGGGTAGAGTGATGTCAAATCCATTCAGATTTGATGTCACTAACGGTTATTCGTGTTAGATCGCGATAAAATGCGACTGTTCCCTAATAAATTCCGACGCAATGGGTCATTGAGGTGTAATTAAGTGTAATAAAGTCACAAACGTGATTAGTTTGTGTATACAAATATAATATACTGTAATATGCGGAATTGGTGCTTGCAGTGTATCGAATGCAGCAGAACCGTTTGTAACCGTGTAATACTTCGAAATATATCGTAATGCATCGTACCTGTTAGTCCTGTGTCATTTTTTCTAATATTATTGCGGGTAGAGTGATGTCAAATCCATTCAGATTTGATGTCACTAACGGTTATTCGTGTTAGATCGCGATAAAATGCGACTGTTCCCTAATAAATTCCGACGCAATGGGTCATTGAGGTGTAATTAAGTGTAATAAAGTCACAAACGTGATTAGTTTGTGTATACAAATATAATATACTGTAATATGCGGAATTGGTGCTTGCAGTGTATCGAATGCAGCAGAACCGTTTGTAACCGTGTAATACTTCGAAATATATCGTAATGCATCGTACCTGTTAGTCCTGTGTCATTTTTTCTAATATTATTGCGGGTAGAGTGATGTCAAATCCATTCAGATTTGATGTCACTAACGGTTATTCGTGTTAGATCGCGATAAAATGCGACTGTTCCCTAATAAATTCCGACGCAATGGGTCATTGAGGTGTAATTAAGTGTAATAAAGTCACAAACGTGATTAGTTTGTGTATACAAATATAATATACTGTAATATGCGGAATTGGTGCTTGCAGTGTATCGAATGCAGCAGAACCGTTTGTAACCGTGTAATACTTCGAAATATATCGTAATGCATCGTACCTGTTAGTCCTGTGTCATTTTTTCTAATATTATTGCGGGTAGAGTGATGTCAAATCCATTCAGATTTGATGTCACTAACGGTTATTCGTGTTAGATCGCGATAAAATGCGACTGTTCCCTAATAAATTCCGACGCAATGGGTCATTGAGGTGTAATTAAGTGTAATAAAGTCACAAACGTGATTAGTTTGTGTATACAAATATAATATACTGTAATATGCGGAATTGGTGCTTGCAGTGTATCGAATGCAGCAGAACCGTTTGTAACCGTGTAATACTTCGAAATATATCGTAATGCATCGTACCTGTTAGTCCTGTGTCATTTTTTCTAATATTATTGCGGGTAGAGTGATGTCAAATCCATTCAGATTTGATGTCACTAACGGTTATTCGTGTTAGATCGCGATAAAATGCGACTGTTCCCTAATAAATTCCGACGCAATGGGTCATTGAGGTGTAATTAAGTGTAATAAAGTCACAAACGTGATTAGTTTGTGTATACAAATATAATATACTGTAATATGCGGAATTGGTGCTTGCAGTGTATCGAATGCAGCAGAACCGTTTGTAACCGTGTAATACTTCGAAATATATCGTAATGCATCGTACCTGTTAGTCCTGTGTCATTTTTTCTAATATTATTGCGGGTAGAGTGATGTCAAATCCATTCAGATTTGATGTCACTAACGGTTATTCGTGTTAGATCGCGATAAAATGCGACTGTTCCCTAATAAATTCCGACGCAATGGGTCATTGAGGTGTAATTAAGTGTAATAAAGTCACAAACGTGATTAGTTTGTGTATACAAATATAATATACTGTAATATGCGGAATTGGTGCTTGCAGTGTATCGAATGCAGCAGAACCGTTTGTAACCGTGTAATACTTCGAAATATATCGTAATGCATCGTACCTGTTAGTCCTGTGTCATTTTTTCTAATATTATTGCGGGTAGAGTGATGTCAAATCCATTCAGATTTGATGTCACTAACGGTTATTCGTGTTAGATCGCGATAAAATGCGACTGTTCCCTAATAAATTCCGACGCAATGGGTCATTGAGGTGTAATTAAGTGTAATAAAGTCACAAACGTGATTAGTTTGTGTATACAAATATAATATACTGTAATATGCGGAATTGGTGCTTGCAGTGTATCGAATGCAGCAGAACCGTTTGTAACCGTGTAATACTTCGAAATATATCGTAATGCATCGTACCTGTTAGTCCTGTGTCATTTTTTCTAATATTATTGCGGGTAGAGTGATGTCAAATCCATTCAGATTTGATGTCACTAACGGTTATTCGTGTTAGATCGCGATAAAATGCGACTGTTCCCTAATAAATTCCGACGCAATGGGTCATTGAGGTGTAATTAAGTGTAATAAAGTCACAAACGTGATTAGTTTGTGTATACAAATATAATATACTGTAATATGCGGAATTGGTGCTTGCAGTGTATCGAATGCAGCAGAACCGTTTGTAACCGTGTAATACTTCGAAATATATCGTAATGCATCGTACCTGTTAGTCCTGTGTCATTTTTTCTAATATTATTGCGGGTAGAGTGATGTCAAATCCATTCAGATTTGATGTCACTAACGGTTATTCGTGTTAGATCGCGATAAAATGCGACTGTTCCCTAATAAATTCCGACGCAATGGGTCATTGAGGTGTAATTAAGTGTAATAAAGTCACAAACGTGATTAGTTTGTGTATACAAATATAATATACTGTAATATGCGGAATTGGTGCTTGCAGTGTATCGAATGCAGCAGAACCGTTTGTAACCGTGTAATACTTCGAAATATATCGTAATGCATCGTACCTGTTAGTCCTGTGTCATTTTTTCTAATATTATTGCGGGTAGAGTGATGTCAAATCCATTCAGATTTGATGTCACTAACGGTTATTCGTGTTAGATCGCGATAAAATGCGACTGTTCCCTAATAAATTCCGACGCAATGGGTCATTGAGGTGTAATTAAGTGTAATAAAGTCACAAACGTGATTAGTTTGTGTATACAAATATAATATACTGTAATATGCGGAATTGGTGCTTGCAGTGTATCGAATGCAGCAGAACCGTTTGTAACCGTGTAATACTTCGAAATATATCGTAATGCATCGTACCTGTTAGTCCTGTGTCATTTTTTCTAATATTATTGCGGGTAGAGTGATGTCAAATCCATTCAGATTTGATGTCACTAACGGTTATTCGTGTTAGATCGCGATAAAATGCGACTGTTCCCTAATAAATTCCGACGCAATGGGTCATTGAGGTGTAATTAAGTGTAATAAAGTCACAAACGTGATTAGTTTGTGTATACAAATATAATATACTGTAATATGCGGAATTGGTGCTTGCAGTGTATCGAATGCAGCAGAACCGTTTGTAACCGTGTAATACTTCGAAATATATCGTAATGCATCGTACCTGTTAGTCCTGTGTCATTTTTTCTAATATTATTGCGGGTAGAGTGATGTCAAATCCATTCAGATTTGATGTCACTAACGGTTATTCGTGTTAGATCGCGATAAAATGCGACTGTTCCCTAATAAATTCCGACGCAATGGGTCATTGAGGTGTAATTAAGTGTAATAAAGTCACAAACGTGATTAGTTTGTGTATACAAATATAATATACTGTAATATGCGGAATTGGTGCTTGCAGTGTATCGAATGCAGCAGAACCGTTTGTAACCGTGTAATACTTCGAAATATATCGTAATGCATCGTACCTGTTAGTCCTGTGTCATTTTTTCTAATATTATTGCGGGTAGAGTGATGTCAAATCCATTCAGATTTGATGTCACTAACGGTTATTCGTGTTAGATCGCGATAAAATGCGACTGTTCCCTAATAAATTCCGACGCAATGGGTCATTGAGGTGTAATTAAGTGTAATAAAGTCACAAACGTGATTAGTTTGTGTATACAAATATAATATACTGTAATATGCGGAATTGGTGCTTGCAGTGTATCGAATGCAGCAGAACCGTTTGTAACCGTGTAATACTTCGAAATATATCGTAATGCATCGTACCTGTTAGTCCTGTGTCATTTTTTCTAATATTATTGCGGGTAGAGTGATGTCAAATCCATTCAGATTTGATGTCACTAACGGTTATTCGTGTTAGATCGCGATAAAATGCGACTGTTCCCTAATAAATTCCGACGCAATGGGTCATTGAGGTGTAATTAAGTGTAATAAAGTCACAAACGTGATTAGTTTGTGTATACAAATATAATATACTGTAATATGCGGAATTGGTGCTTGCAGTGTATCGAATGCAGCAGAACCGTTTGTAACCGTGTAATACTTCGAAATATATCGTAATGCATCGTACCTGTTAGTCCTGTGTCATTTTTTCTAATATTATTGCGGGTAGAGTGATGTCAAATCCATTCAGATTTGATGTCACTAACGGTTATTCGTGTTAGATCGCGATAAAATGCGACTGTTCCCTAATAAATTCCGACGCAATGGGTCATTGAGGTGTAATTAAGTGTAATAAAGTCACAAACGTGATTAGTTTGTGTATACAAATATAATATACTGTAATATGCGGAATTGGTGCTTGCAGTGTATCGAATGCAGCAGAACCGTTTGTAACCGTGTAATACTTCGAAATATATCGTAATGCATCGTACCTGTTAGTCCTGTGTCATTTTTTCTAATATTATTGCGGGTAGAGTGATGTCAAATCCATTCAGATTTGATGTCACTAACGGTTATTCGTGTTAGATCGCGATAAAATGCGACTGTTCCCTAATAAATTCCGACGCAATGGGTCATTGAGGTGTAATTAAGTGTAATAAAGTCACAAACGTGATTAGTTTGTGTATACAAATATAATATACTGTAATATGCGGAATTGGTGCTTGCAGTGTATCGAATGCAGCAGAACCGTTTGTAACCGTGTAATACTTCGAAATATATCGTAATGCATCGTACCTGTTAGTCCTGTGTCATTTTTTCTAATATTATTGCGGGTAGAGTGATGTCAAATCCATTCAGATTTGATGTCACTAACGGTTATTCGTGTTAGATCGCGATAAAATGCGACTGTTCCCTAATAAATTCCGACGCAATGGGTCATTGAGGTGTAATTAAGTGTAATAAAGTCACAAACGTGATTAGTTTGTGTATACAAATATAATATACTGTAATATGCGGAATTGGTGCTTGCAGTGTATCGAATGCAGCAGAACCGTTTGTAACCGTGTAATACTTCGAAATATATCGTAATGCATCGTACCTGTTAGTCCTGTGTCATTTTTTCTAATATTATTGCGGGTAGAGTGATGTCAAATCCATTCAGATTTGATGTCACTAACGGTTATTCGTGTTAGATCGCGATAAAATGCGACTGTTCCCTAATAAATTCCGACGCAATGGGTCATTGAGGTGTAATTAAGTGTAATAAAGTCACAAACGTGATTAGTTTGTGTATACAAATATAATATACTGTAATATGCGGAATTGGTGCTTGCAGTGTATCGAATGCAGCAGAACCGTTTGTAACCGTGTAATACTTCGAAATATATCGTAATGCATCGTACCTGTTAGTCCTGTGTCATTTTTTCTAATATTATTGCGGGTAGAGTGATGTCAAATCCATTCAGATTTGATGTCACTAACGGTTATTCGTGTTAGATCGCGATAAAATGCGACTGTTCCCTAATAAATTCCGACGCAATGGGTCATTGAGGTGTAATTAAGTGTAATAAAGTCACAAACGTGATTAGTTTGTGTATACAAATATAATATACTGTAATATGCGGAATTGGTGCTTGCAGTGTATCGAATGCAGCAGAACCGTTTGTAACCGTGTAATACTTCGAAATATATCGTAATGCATCGTACCTGTTAGTCCTGTGTCATTTTTTCTAATATTATTGCGGGTAGAGTGATGTCAAATCCATTCAGATTTGATGTCACTAACGGTTATTCGTGTTAGATCGCGATAAAATGCGACTGTTCCCTAATAAATTCCGACGCAATGGGTCATTGAGGTGTAATTAAGTGTAATAAAGTCACAAACGTGATTAGTTTGTGTATACAAATATAATATACTGTAATATGCGGAATTGGTGCTTGCAGTGTATCGAATGCAGCAGAACCGTTTGTAACCGTGTAATACTTCGAAATATATCGTAATGCATCGTACCTGTTAGTCCTGTGTCATTTTTTCTAATATTATTGCGGGTAGAGTGATGTCAAATCCATTCAGATTTGATGTCACTAACGGTTATTCGTGTTAGATCGCGATAAAATGCGACTGTTCCCTAATAAATTCCGACGCAATGGGTCATTGAGGTGTAATTAAGTGTAATAAAGTCACAAACGTGATTAGTTTGTGTATACAAATATAATATACTGTAATATGCGGAATTGGTGCTTGCAGTGTATCGAATGCAGCAGAACCGTTTGTAACCGTGTAATACTTCGAAATATATCGTAATGCATCGTACCTGTTAGTCCTGTGTCATTTTTTCTAATATTATTGCGGGTAGAGTGATGTCAAATCCATTCAGATTTGATGTCACTAACGGTTATTCGTGTTAGATCGCGATAAAATGCGACTGTTCCCTAATAAATTCCGACGCAATGGGTCATTGAGGTGTAATTAAGTGTAATAAAGTCACAAACGTGATTAGTTTGTGTATACAAATATAATATACTGTAATATGCGGAATTGGTGCTTGCAGTGTATCGAATGCAGCAGAACCGTTTGTAACCGTGTAATACTTCGAAATATATCGTAATGCATCGTACCTGTTAGTCCTGTGTCATTTTTTCTAATATTATTGCGGGTAGAGTGATGTCAAATCCATTCAGATTTGATGTCACTAACGGTTATTCGTGTTAGATCGCGATAAAATGCGACTGTTCCCTAATAAATTCCGACGCAATGGGTCATTGAGGTGTAATTAAGTGTAATAAAGTCACAAACGTGATTAGTTTGTGTATACAAATATAATATACTGTAATATGCGGAATTGGTGCTTGCAGTGTATCGAATGCAGCAGAACCGTTTGTAACCGTGTAATACTTCGAAATATATCGTAATGCATCGTACCTGTTAGTCCTGTGTCATTTTTTCTAATATTATTGCGGGTAGAGTGATGTCAAATCCATTCAGATTTGATGTCACTAACGGTTATTCGTGTTAGATCGCGATAAAATGCGACTGTTCCCTAATAAATTCCGACGCAATGGGTCATTGAGGTGTAATTAAGTGTAATAAAGTCACAAACGTGATTAGTTTGTGTATACAAATATAATATACTGTAATATGCGGAATTGGTGCTTGCAGTGTATCGAATGCAGCAGAACCGTTTGTAACCGTGTAATACTTCGAAATATATCGTAATGCATCGTACCTGTTAGTCCTGTGTCATTTTTTCTAATATTATTGCGGGTAGAGTGATGTCAAATCCATTCAGATTTGATGTCACTAACGGTTATTCGTGTTAGATCGCGATAAAATGCGACTGTTCCCTAATAAATTCCGACGCAATGGGTCATTGAGGTGTAATTAAGTGTAATAAAGTCACAAACGTGATTAGTTTGTGTATACAAATATAATATACTGTAATATGCGGAATTGGTGCTTGCAGTGTATCGAATGCAGCAGAACCGTTTGTAACCGTGTAATACTTCGAAATATATCGTAATGCATCGTACCTGTTAGTCCTGTGTCATTTTTTCTAATATTATTGCGGGTAGAGTGATGTCAAATCCATTCAGATTTGATGTCACTAACGGTTATTCGTGTTAGATCGCGATAAAATGCGACTGTTCCCTAATAAATTCCGACGCAATGGGTCATTGAGGTGTAATTAAGTGTAATAAAGTCACAAACGTGATTAGTTTGTGTATACAAATATAATATACTGTAATATGCGGAATTGGTGCTTGCAGTGTATCGAATGCAGCAGAACCGTTTGTAACCGTGTAATACTTCGAAATATATCGTAATGCATCGTACCTGTTAGTCCTGTGTCATTTTTTCTAATATTATTGCGGGTAGAGTGATGTCAAATCCATTCAGATTTGATGTCACTAACGGTTATTCGTGTTAGATCGCGATAAAATGCGACTGTTCCCTAATAAATTCCGACGCAATGGGTCATTGAGGTGTAATTAAGTGTAATAAAGTCACAAACGTGATTAGTTTGTGTATACAAATATAATATACTGTAATATGCGGAATTGGTGCTTGCAGTGTATCGAATGCAGCAGAACCGTTTGTAACCGTGTAATACTTCGAAATATATCGTAATGCATCGTACCTGTTAGTCCTGTGTCATTTTTTCTAATATTATTGCGGGTAGAGTGATGTCAAATCCATTCAGATTTGATGTCACTAACGGTTATTCGTGTTAGATCGCGATAAAATGCGACTGTTCCCTAATAAATTCCGACGCAATGGGTCATTGAGGTGTAATTAAGTGTAATAAAGTCACAAACGTGATTAGTTTGTGTATACAAATATAATATACTGTAATATGCGGAATTGGTGCTTGCAGTGTATCGAATGCAGCAGAACCGTTTGTAACCGTGTAATACTTCGAAATATATCGTAATGCATCGTACCTGTTAGTCCTGTGTCATTTTTTCTAATATTATTGCGGGTAGAGTGATGTCAAATCCATTCAGATTTGATGTCACTAACGGTTATTCGTGTTAGATCGCGATAAAATGCGACTGTTCCCTAATAAATTCCGACGCAATGGGTCATTGAGGTGTAATTAAGTGTAATAAAGTCACAAACGTGATTAGTTTGTGTATACAAATATAATATACTGTAATATGCGGAATTGGTGCTTGCAGTGTATCGAATGCAGCAGAACCGTTTGTAACCGTGTAATACTTCGAAATATATCGTAATGCATCGTACCTGTTAGTCCTGTGTCATTTTTTCTAATATTATTGCGGGTAGAGTGATGTCAAATCCATTCAGATTTGATGTCACTAACGGTTATTCGTGTTAGATCGCGATAAAATGCGACTGTTCCCTAATAAATTCCGACGCAATGGGTCATTGAGGTGTAATTAAGTGTAATAAAGTCACAAACGTGATTAGTTTGTGTATACAAATATAATATACTGTAATATGCGGAATTGGTGCTTGCAGTGTATCGAATGCAGCAGAACCGTTTGTAACCGTGTAATACTTCGAAATATATCGTAATGCATCGTACCTGTTAGTCCTGTGTCATTTTTTCTAATATTATTGCGGGTAGAGTGATGTCAAATCCATTCAGATTTGATGTCACTAACGGTTATTCGTGTTAGATCGCGATAAAATGCGACTGTTCCCTAATAAATTCCGACGCAATGGGTCATTGAGGTGTAATTAAGTGTAATAAAGTCACAAACGTGATTAGTTTGTGTATACAAATATAATATACTGTAATATGCGGAATTGGTGCTTGCAGTGTATCGAATGCAGCAGAACCGTTTGTAACCGTGTAATACTTCGAAATATATCGTAATGCATCGTACCTGTTAGTCCTGTGTCATTTTTTCTAATATTATTGCGGGTAGAGTGATGTCAAATCCATTCAGATTTGATGTCACTAACGGTTATTCGTGTTAGATCGCGATAAAATGCGACTGTTCCCTAATAAATTCCGACGCAATGGGTCATTGAGGTGTAATTAAGTGTAATAAAGTCACAAACGTGATTAGTTTGTGTATACAAATATAATATACTGTAATATGCGGAATTGGTGCTTGCAGTGTATCGAATGCAGCAGAACCGTTTGTAACCGTGTAATACTTCGAAATATATCGTAATGCATCGTACCTGTTAGTCCTGTGTCATTTTTTCTAATATTATTGCGGGTAGAGTGATGTCAAATCCATTCAGATTTGATGTCACTAACGGTTATTCGTGTTAGATCGCGATAAAATGCGACTGTTCCCTAATAAATTCCGACGCAATGGGTCATTGAGGTGTAATTAAGTGTAATAAAGTCACAAACGTGATTAGTTTGTGTATACAAATATAATATACTGTAATATGCGGAATTGGTGCTTGCAGTGTATCGAATGCAGCAGAACCGTTTGTAACCGTGTAATACTTCGAAATATATCGTAATGCATCGTACCTGTTAGTCCTGTGTCATTTTTTCTAATATTATTGCGGGTAGAGTGATGTCAAATCCATTCAGATTTGATGTCACTAACGGTTATTCGTGTTAGATCGCGATAAAATGCGACTGTTCCCTAATAAATTCCGACGCAATGGGTCATTGAGGTGTAATTAAGTGTAATAAAGTCACAAACGTGATTAGTTTGTGTATACAAATATAATATACTGTAATATGCGGAATTGGTGCTTGCAGTGTATCGAATGCAGCAGAACCGTTTGTAACCGTGTAATACTTCGAAATATATCGTAATGCATCGTACCTGTTAGTCCTGTGTCATTTTTTCTAATATTATTGCGGGTAGAGTGATGTCAAATCCATTCAGATTTGATGTCACTAACGGTTATTCGTGTTAGATCGCGATAAAATGCGACTGTTCCCTAATAAATTCCGACGCAATGGGTCATTGAGGTGTAATTAAGTGTAATAAAGTCACAAACGTGATTAGTTTGTGTATACAAATATAATATACTGTAATATGCGGAATTGGTGCTTGCAGTGTATCGAATGCAGCAGAACCGTTTGTAACCGTGTAATACTTCGAAATATATCGTAATGCATCGTACCTGTTAGTCCTGTGTCATTTTTTCTAATATTATTGCGGGTAGAGTGATGTCAAATCCATTCAGATTTGATGTCACTAACGGTTATTCGTGTTAGATCGCGATAAAATGCGACTGTTCCCTAATAAATTCCGACGCAATGGGTCATTGAGGTGTAATTAAGTGTAATAAAGTCACAAACGTGATTAGTTTGTGTATACAAATATAATATACTGTAATATGCGGAATTGGTGCTTGCAGTGTATCGAATGCAGCAGAACCGTTTGTAACCGTGTAATACTTCGAAATATATCGTAATGCATCGTACCTGTTAGTCCTGTGTCATTTTTTCTAATATTATTGCGGGTAGAGTGATGTCAAATCCATTCAGATTTGATGTCACTAACGGTTATTCGTGTTAGATCGCGATAAAATGCGACTGTTCCCTAATAAATTCCGACGCAATGGGTCATTGAGGTGTAATTAAGTGTAATAAAGTCACAAACGTGATTAGTTTGTGTATACAAATATAATATACTGTAATATGCGGAATTGGTGCTTGCAGTGTATCGAATGCAGCAGAACCGTTTGTAACCGTGTAATACTTCGAAATATATCGTAATGCATCGTACCTGTTAGTCCTGTGTCATTTTTTCTAATATTATTGCGGGTAGAGTGATGTCAAATCCATTCAGATTTGATGTCACTAACGGTTATTCGTGTTAGATCGCGATAAAATGCGACTGTTCCCTAATAAATTCCGACGCAATGGGTCATTGAGGTGTAATTAAGTGTAATAAAGTCACAAACGTGATTAGTTTGTGTATACAAATATAATATACTGTAATATGCGGAATTGGTGCTTGCAGTGTATCGAATGCAGCAGAACCGTTTGTAACCGTGTAATACTTCGAAATATATCGTAATGCATCGTACCTGTTAGTCCTGTGTCATTTTTTCTAATATTATTGCGGGTAGAGTGATGTCAAATCCATTCAGATTTGATGTCACTAACGGTTATTCGTGTTAGATCGCGATAAAATGCGACTGTTCCCTAATAAATTCCGACGCAATGGGTCATTGAGGTGTAATTAAGTGTAATAAAGTCACAAACGTGATTAGTTTGTGTATACAAATATAATATACTGTAATATGCGGAATTGGTGCTTGCAGTGTATCGAATGCAGCAGAACCGTTTGTAACCGTGTAATACTTCGAAATATATCGTAATGCATCGTACCTGTTAGTCCTGTGTCATTTTTTCTAATATTATTGCGGGTAGAGTGATGTCAAATCCATTCAGATTTGATGTCACTAACGGTTATTCGTGTTAGATCGCGATAAAATGCGACTGTTCCCTAATAAATTCCGACGCAATGGGTCATTGAGGTGTAATTAAGTGTAATAAAGTCACAAACGTGATTAGTTTGTGTATACAAATATAATATACTGTAATATGCGGAATTGGTGCTTGCAGTGTATCGAATGCAGCAGAACCGTTTGTAACCGTGTAATACTTCGAAATATATCGTAATGCATCGTACCTGTTAGTCCTGTGTCATTTTTTCTAATATTATTGCGGGTAGAGTGATGTCAAATCCATTCAGATTTGATGTCACTAACGGTTATTCGTGTTAGATCGCGATAAAATGCGACTGTTCCCTAATAAATTCCGACGCAATGGGTCATTGAGGTGTAATTAAGTGTAATAAAGTCACAAACGTGATTAGTTTGTGTATACAAATATAATATACTGTAATATGCGGAATTGGTGCTTGCAGTGTATCGAATGCAGCAGAACCGTTTGTAACCGTGTAATACTTCGAAATATATCGTAATGCATCGTACCTGTTAGTCCTGTGTCATTTTTTCTAATATTATTGCGGGTAGAGTGATGTCAAATCCATTCAGATTTGATGTCACTAACGGTTATTCGTGTTAGATCGCGATAAAATGCGACTGTTCCCTAATAAATTCCGACGCAATGGGTCATTGAGGTGTAATTAAGTGTAATAAAGTCACAAACGTGATTAGTTTGTGTATACAAATATAATATACTGTAATATGCGGAATTGGTGCTTGCAGTGTATCGAATGCAGCAGAACCGTTTGTAACCGTGTAATACTTCGAAATATATCGTAATGCATCGTACCTGTTAGTCCTGTGTCATTTTTTCTAATATTATTGCGGGTAGAGTGATGTCAAATCCATTCAGATTTGATGTCACTAACGGTTATTCGTGTTAGATCGCGATAAAATGCGACTGTTCCCTAATAAATTCCGACGCAATGGGTCATTGAGGTGTAATTAAGTGTAATAAAGTCACAAACGTGATTAGTTTGTGTATACAAATATAATATACTGTAATATGCGGAATTGGTGCTTGCAGTGTATCGAATGCAGCAGAACCGTTTGTAACCGTGTAATACTTCGAAATATATCGTAATGCATCGTACCTGTTAGTCCTGTGTCATTTTTTCTAATATTATTGCGGGTAGAGTGATGTCAAATCCATTCAGATTTGATGTCACTAACGGTTATTCGTGTTAGATCGCGATAAAATGCGACTGTTCCCTAATAAATTCCGACGCAATGGGTCATTGAGGTGTAATTAAGTGTAATAAAGTCACAAACGTGATTAGTTTGTGTATACAAATATAATATACTGTAATATGCGGAATTGGTGCTTGCAGTGTATCGAATGCAGCAGAACCGTTTGTAACCGTGTAATACTTCGAAATATATCGTAATGCATCGTACCTGTTAGTCCTGTGTCATTTTTTCTAATATTATTGCGGGTAGAGTGATGTCAAATCCATTCAGATTTGATGTCACTAACGGTTATTCGTGTTAGATCGCGATAAAATGCGACTGTTCCCTAATAAATTCCGACGCAATGGGTCATTGAGGTGTAATTAAGTGTAATAAAGTCACAAACGTGATTAGTTTGTGTATACAAATATAATATACTGTAATATGCGGAATTGGTGCTTGCAGTGTATCGAATGCAGCAGAACCGTTTGTAACCGTGTAATACTTCGAAATATATCGTAATGCATCGTACCTGTTAGTCCTGTGTCATTTTTTCTAATATTATTGCGGGTAGAGTGATGTCAAATCCATTCAGATTTGATGTCACTAACGGTTATTCGTGTTAGATCGCGATAAAATGCGACTGTTCCCTAATAAATTCCGACGCAATGGGTCATTGAGGTGTAATTAAGTGTAATAAAGTCACAAACGTGATTAGTTTGTGTATACAAATATAATATACTGTAATATGCGGAATTGGTGCTTGCAGTGTATCGAATGCAGCAGAACCGTTTGTAACCGTGTAATACTTCGAAATATATCGTAATGCATCGTACCTGTTAGTCCTGTGTCATTTTTTCTAATATTATTGCGGGTAGAGTGATGTCAAATCCATTCAGATTTGATGTCACTAACGGTTATTCGTGTTAGATCGCGATAAAATGCGACTGTTCCCTAATAAATTCCGACGCAATGGGTCATTGAGGTGTAATTAAGTGTAATAAAGTCACAAACGTGATTAGTTTGTGTATACAAATATAATATACTGTAATATGCGGAATTGGTGCTTGCAGTGTATCGAATGCAGCAGAACCGTTTGTAACCGTGTAATACTTCGAAATATATCGTAATGCATCGTACCTGTTAGTCCTGTGTCATTTTTTCTAATATTATTGCGGGTAGAGTGATGTCAAATCCATTCAGATTTGATGTCACTAACGGTTATTCG
>JAWNGG020000528.1:0-14703 GCA_036937485.2 Tetragonisca angustula | reverse complement strand
CGACTGTTCCCTAATAAATTCCGACGCAATGGGTCATTGAGGTGTAATTAAGTGTAATAAAGTCACAAACGTGATTAGTTTGTGTATACAAATATAATATACTGTAATATGCGGAATTGGTGCTTGCAGTGTATCGAATGCAGCAGAACCGTTTGTAACCGTGTAATACTTCGAAATATATCGTAATGCATCGTACCTGTTAGTCCTGTGTCATTTTTTCTAATATTATTGCGGGTAGAGTGATGTCAAATCCATTCAGATTTGATGTCACTAACGGTTATTCGTGTTAGATCGCGATAAAATGCGACTGTTCCCTAATAAATTCCGACGCAATGGGTCATTGAGGTGTAATTAAGTGTAATAAAGTCACAAACGTGATTAGTTTGTGTATACAAATATAATATACTGTAATATGCGGAATTGGTGCTTGCAGTGTATCGAATGCAGCAGAACCGTTTGTAACCGTGTAATACTTCGAAATATATCGTAATGCATCGTACCTGTTAGTCCTGTGTCATTTTTTCTAATATTATTGCGGGTAGAGTGATGTCAAATCCATTCAGATTTGATGTCACTAACGGTTATTCGTGTTAGATCGCGATAAAATGCGACTGTTCCCTAATAAATTCCGACGCAATGGGTCATTGAGGTGTAATTAAGTGTAATAAAGTCACAAACGTGATTAGTTTGTGTATACAAATATAATATACTGTAATATGCGGAATTGGTGCTTGCAGTGTATCGAATGCAGCAGAACCGTTTGTAACCGTGTAATACTTCGAAATATATCGTAATGCATCGTACCTGTTAGTCCTGTGTCATTTTTTCTAATATTATTGCGGGTAGAGTGATGTCAAATCCATTCAGATTTGATGTCACTAACGGTTATTCGTGTTAGATCGCGATAAAATGCGACTGTTCCCTAATAAATTCCGACGCAATGGGTCATTGAGGTGTAATTAAGTGTAATAAAGTCACAAACGTGATTAGTTTGTGTATACAAATATAATATACTGTAATATGCGGAATTGGTGCTTGCAGTGTATCGAATGCAGCAGAACCGTTTGTAACCGTGTAATACTTCGAAATATATCGTAATGCATCGTACCTGTTAGTCCTGTGTCATTTTTTCTAATATTATTGCGGGTAGAGTGATGTCAAATCCATTCAGATTTGATGTCACTAACGGTTATTCGTGTTAGATCGCGATAAAATGCGACTGTTCCCTAATAAATTCCGACGCAATGGGTCATTGAGGTGTAATTAAGTGTAATAAAGTCACAAACGTGATTAGTTTGTGTATACAAATATAATATACTGTAATATGCGGAATTGGTGCTTGCAGTGTATCGAATGCAGCAGAACCGTTTGTAACCGTGTAATACTTCGAAATATATCGTAATGCATCGTACCTGTTAGTCCTGTGTCATTTTTTCTAATATTATTGCGGGTAGAGTGATGTCAAATCCATTCAGATTTGATGTCACTAACGGTTATTCGTGTTAGATCGCGATAAAATGCGACTGTTCCCTAATAAATTCCGACGCAATGGGTCATTGAGGTGTAATTAAGTGTAATAAAGTCACAAACGTGATTAGTTTGTGTATACAAATATAATATACTGTAATATGCGGAATTGGTGCTTGCAGTGTATCGAATGCAGCAGAACCGTTTGTAACCGTGTAATACTTCGAAATATATCGTAATGCATCGTACCTGTTAGTCCTGTGTCATTTTTTCTAATATTATTGCGGGTAGAGTGATGTCAAATCCATTCAGATTTGATGTCACTAACGGTTATTCGTGTTAGATCGCGATAAAATGCGACTGTTCCCTAATAAATTCCGACGCAATGGGTCATTGAGGTGTAATTAAGTGTAATAAAGTCACAAACGTGATTAGTTTGTGTATACAAATATAATATACTGTAATATGCGGAATTGGTGCTTGCAGTGTATCGAATGCAGCAGAACCGTTTGTAACCGTGTAATACTTCGAAATATATCGTAATGCATCGTACCTGTTAGTCCTGTGTCATTTTTTCTAATATTATTGCGGGTAGAGTGATGTCAAATCCATTCAGATTTGATGTCACTAACGGTTATTCGTGTTAGATCGCGATAAAATGCGACTGTTCCCTAATAAATTCCGACGCAATGGGTCATTGAGGTGTAATTAAGTGTAATAAAGTCACAAACGTGATTAGTTTGTGTATACAAATATAATATACTGTAATATGCGGAATTGGTGCTTGCAGTGTATCGAATGCAGCAGAACCGTTTGTAACCGTGTAATACTTCGAAATATATCGTAATGCATCGTACCTGTTAGTCCTGTGTCATTTTTTCTAATATTATTGCGGGTAGAGTGATGTCAAATCCATTCAGATTTGATGTCACTAACGGTTATTCGTGTTAGATCGCGATAAAATGCGACTGTTCCCTAATAAATTCCGACGCAATGGGTCATTGAGGTGTAATTAAGTGTAATAAAGTCACAAACGTGATTAGTTTGTGTATACAAATATAATATACTGTAATATGCGGAATTGGTGCTTGCAGTGTATCGAATGCAGCAGAACCGTTTGTAACCGTGTAATACTTCGAAATATATCGTAATGCATCGTACCTGTTAGTCCTGTGTCATTTTTTCTAATATTATTGCGGGTAGAGTGATGTCAAATCCATTCAGATTTGATGTCACTAACGGTTATTCGTGTTAGATCGCGATAAAATGCGACTGTTCCCTAATAAATTCCGACGCAATGGGTCATTGAGGTGTAATTAAGTGTAATAAAGTCACAAACGTGATTAGTTTGTGTATACAAATATAATATACTGTAATATGCGGAATTGGTGCTTGCAGTGTATCGAATGCAGCAGAACCGTTTGTAACCGTGTAATACTTCGAAATATATCGTAATGCATCGTACCTGTTAGTCCTGTGTCATTTTTTCTAATATTATTGCGGGTAGAGTGATGTCAAATCCATTCAGATTTGATGTCACTAACGGTTATTCGTGTTAGATCGCGATAAAATGCGACTGTTCCCTAATAAATTCCGACGCAATGGGTCATTGAGGTGTAATTAAGTGTAATAAAGTCACAAACGTGATTAGTTTGTGTATACAAATATAATATACTGTAATATGCGGAATTGGTGCTTGCAGTGTATCGAATGCAGCAGAACCGTTTGTAACCGTGTAATACTTCGAAATATATCGTAATGCATCGTACCTGTTAGTCCTGTGTCATTTTTTCTAATATTATTGCGGGTAGAGTGATGTCAAATCCATTCAGATTTGATGTCACTAACGGTTATTCGTGTTAGATCGCGATAAAATGCGACTGTTCCCTAATAAATTCCGACGCAATGGGTCATTGAGGTGTAATTAAGTGTAATAAAGTCACAAACGTGATTAGTTTGTGTATACAAATATAATATACTGTAATATGCGGAATTGGTGCTTGCAGTGTATCGAATGCAGCAGAACCGTTTGTAACCGTGTAATACTTCGAAATATATCGTAATGCATCGTACCTGTTAGTCCTGTGTCATTTTTTCTAATATTATTGCGGGTAGAGTGATGTCAAATCCATTCAGATTTGATGTCACTAACGGTTATTCGTGTTAGATCGCGATAAAATGCGACTGTTCCCTAATAAATTCCGACGCAATGGGTCATTGAGGTGTAATTAAGTGTAATAAAGTCACAAACGTGATTAGTTTGTGTATACAAATATAATATACTGTAATATGCGGAATTGGTGCTTGCAGTGTATCGAATGCAGCAGAACCGTTTGTAACCGTGTAATACTTCGAAATATATCGTAATGCATCGTACCTGTTAGTCCTGTGTCATTTTTTCTAATATTATTGCGGGTAGAGTGATGTCAAATCCATTCAGATTTGATGTCACTAACGGTTATTCGTGTTAGATCGCGATAAAATGCGACTGTTCCCTAATAAATTCCGACGCAATGGGTCATTGAGGTGTAATTAAGTGTAATAAAGTCACAAACGTGATTAGTTTGTGTATACAAATATAATATACTGTAATATGCGGAATTGGTGCTTGCAGTGTATCGAATGCAGCAGAACCGTTTGTAACCGTGTAATACTTCGAAATATATCGTAATGCATCGTACCTGTTAGTCCTGTGTCATTTTTTCTAATATTATTGCGGGTAGAGTGATGTCAAATCCATTCAGATTTGATGTCACTAACGGTTATTCGTGTTAGATCGCGATAAAATGCGACTGTTCCCTAATAAATTCCGACGCAATGGGTCATTGAGGTGTAATTAAGTGTAATAAAGTCACAAACGTGATTAGTTTGTGTATACAAATATAATATACTGTAATATGCGGAATTGGTGCTTGCAGTGTATCGAATGCAGCAGAACCGTTTGTAACCGTGTAATACTTCGAAATATATCGTAATGCATCGTACCTGTTAGTCCTGTGTCATTTTTTCTAATATTATTGCGGGTAGAGTGATGTCAAATCCATTCAGATTTGATGTCACTAACGGTTATTCGTGTTAGATCGCGATAAAATGCGACTGTTCCCTAATAAATTCCGACGCAATGGGTCATTGAGGTGTAATTAAGTGTAATAAAGTCACAAACGTGATTAGTTTGTGTATACAAATATAATATACTGTAATATGCGGAATTGGTGCTTGCAGTGTATCGAATGCAGCAGAACCGTTTGTAACCGTGTAATACTTCGAAATATATCGTAATGCATCGTACCTGTTAGTCCTGTGTCATTTTTTCTAATATTATTGCGGGTAGAGTGATGTCAAATCCATTCAGATTTGATGTCACTAACGGTTATTCGTGTTAGATCGCGATAAAATGCGACTGTTCCCTAATAAATTCCGACGCAATGGGTCATTGAGGTGTAATTAAGTGTAATAAAGTCACAAACGTGATTAGTTTGTGTATACAAATATAATATACTGTAATATGCGGAATTGGTGCTTGCAGTGTATCGAATGCAGCAGAACCGTTTGTAACCGTGTAATACTTCGAAATATATCGTAATGCATCGTACCTGTTAGTCCTGTGTCATTTTTTCTAATATTATTGCGGGTAGAGTGATGTCAAATCCATTCAGATTTGATGTCACTAACGGTTATTCGTGTTAGATCGCGATAAAATGCGACTGTTCCCTAATAAATTCCGACGCAATGGGTCATTGAGGTGTAATTAAGTGTAATAAAGTCACAAACGTGATTAGTTTGTGTATACAAATATAATATACTGTAATATGCGGAATTGGTGCTTGCAGTGTATCGAATGCAGCAGAACCGTTTGTAACCGTGTAATACTTCGAAATATATCGTAATGCATCGTACCTGTTAGTCCTGTGTCATTTTTTCTAATATTATTGCGGGTAGAGTGATGTCAAATCCATTCAGATTTGATGTCACTAACGGTTATTCGTGTTAGATCGCGATAAAATGCGACTGTTCCCTAATAAATTCCGACGCAATGGGTCATTGAGGTGTAATTAAGTGTAATAAAGTCACAAACGTGATTAGTTTGTGTATACAAATATAATATACTGTAATATGCGGAATTGGTGCTTGCAGTGTATCGAATGCAGCAGAACCGTTTGTAACCGTGTAATACTTCGAAATATATCGTAATGCATCGTACCTGTTAGTCCTGTGTCATTTTTTCTAATATTATTGCGGGTAGAGTGATGTCAAATCCATTCAGATTTGATGTCACTAACGGTTATTCGTGTTAGATCGCGATAAAATGCGACTGTTCCCTAATAAATTCCGACGCAATGGGTCATTGAGGTGTAATTAAGTGTAATAAAGTCACAAACGTGATTAGTTTGTGTATACAAATATAATATACTGTAATATGCGGAATTGGTGCTTGCAGTGTATCGAATGCAGCAGAACCGTTTGTAACCGTGTAATACTTCGAAATATATCGTAATGCATCGTACCTGTTAGTCCTGTGTCATTTTTTCTAATATTATTGCGGGTAGAGTGATGTCAAATCCATTCAGATTTGATGTCACTAACGGTTATTCGTGTTAGATCGCGATAAAATGCGACTGTTCCCTAATAAATTCCGACGCAATGGGTCATTGAGGTGTAATTAAGTGTAATAAAGTCACAAACGTGATTAGTTTGTGTATACAAATATAATATACTGTAATATGCGGAATTGGTGCTTGCAGTGTATCGAATGCAGCAGAACCGTTTGTAACCGTGTAATACTTCGAAATATATCGTAATGCATCGTACCTGTTAGTCCTGTGTCATTTTTTCTAATATTATTGCGGGTAGAGTGATGTCAAATCCATTCAGATTTGATGTCACTAACGGTTATTCGTGTTAGATCGCGATAAAATGCGACTGTTCCCTAATAAATTCCGACGCAATGGGTCATTGAGGTGTAATTAAGTGTAATAAAGTCACAAACGTGATTAGTTTGTGTATACAAATATAATATACTGTAATATGCGGAATTGGTGCTTGCAGTGTATCGAATGCAGCAGAACCGTTTGTAACCGTGTAATACTTCGAAATATATCGTAATGCATCGTACCTGTTAGTCCTGTGTCATTTTTTCTAATATTATTGCGGGTAGAGTGATGTCAAATCCATTCAGATTTGATGTCACTAACGGTTATTCGTGTTAGATCGCGATAAAATGCGACTGTTCCCTAATAAATTCCGACGCAATGGGTCATTGAGGTGTAATTAAGTGTAATAAAGTCACAAACGTGATTAGTTTGTGTATACAAATATAATATACTGTAATATGCGGAATTGGTGCTTGCAGTGTATCGAATGCAGCAGAACCGTTTGTAACCGTGTAATACTTCGAAATATATCGTAATGCATCGTACCTGTTAGTCCTGTGTCATTTTTTCTAATATTATTGCGGGTAGAGTGATGTCAAATCCATTCAGATTTGATGTCACTAACGGTTATTCGTGTTAGATCGCGATAAAATGCGACTGTTCCCTAATAAATTCCGACGCAATGGGTCATTGAGGTGTAATTAAGTGTAATAAAGTCACAAACGTGATTAGTTTGTGTATACAAATATAATATACTGTAATATGCGGAATTGGTGCTTGCAGTGTATCGAATGCAGCAGAACCGTTTGTAACCGTGTAATACTTCGAAATATATCGTAATGCATCGTACCTGTTAGTCCTGTGTCATTTTTTCTAATATTATTGCGGGTAGAGTGATGTCAAATCCATTCAGATTTGATGTCACTAACGGTTATTCGTGTTAGATCGCGATAAAATGCGACTGTTCCCTAATAAATTCCGACGCAATGGGTCATTGAGGTGTAATTAAGTGTAATAAAGTCACAAACGTGATTAGTTTGTGTATACAAATATAATATACTGTAATATGCGGAATTGGTGCTTGCAGTGTATCGAATGCAGCAGAACCGTTTGTAACCGTGTAATACTTCGAAATATATCGTAATGCATCGTACCTGTTAGTCCTGTGTCATTTTTTCTAATATTATTGCGGGTAGAGTGATGTCAAATCCATTCAGATTTGATGTCACTAACGGTTATTCGTGTTAGATCGCGATAAAATGCGACTGTTCCCTAATAAATTCCGACGCAATGGGTCATTGAGGTGTAATTAAGTGTAATAAAGTCACAAACGTGATTAGTTTGTGTATACAAATATAATATACTGTAATATGCGGAATTGGTGCTTGCAGTGTATCGAATGCAGCAGAACCGTTTGTAACCGTGTAATACTTCGAAATATATCGTAATGCATCGTACCTGTTAGTCCTGTGTCATTTTTTCTAATATTATTGCGGGTAGAGTGATGTCAAATCCATTCAGATTTGATGTCACTAACGGTTATTCGTGTTAGATCGCGATAAAATGCGACTGTTCCCTAATAAATTCCGACGCAATGGGTCATTGAGGTGTAATTAAGTGTAATAAAGTCACAAACGTGATTAGTTTGTGTATACAAATATAATATACTGTAATATGCGGAATTGGTGCTTGCAGTGTATCGAATGCAGCAGAACCGTTTGTAACCGTGTAATACTTCGAAATATATCGTAATGCATCGTACCTGTTAGTCCTGTGTCATTTTTTCTAATATTATTGCGGGTAGAGTGATGTCAAATCCATTCAGATTTGATGTCACTAACGGTTATTCGTGTTAGATCGCGATAAAATGCGACTGTTCCCTAATAAATTCCGACGCAATGGGTCATTGAGGTGTAATTAAGTGTAATAAAGTCACAAACGTGATTAGTTTGTGTATACAAATATAATATACTGTAATATGCGGAATTGGTGCTTGCAGTGTATCGAATGCAGCAGAACCGTTTGTAACCGTGTAATACTTCGAAATATATCGTAATGCATCGTACCTGTTAGTCCTGTGTCATTTTTTCTAATATTATTGCGGGTAGAGTGATGTCAAATCCATTCAGATTTGATGTCACTAACGGTTATTCGTGTTAGATCGCGATAAAATGCGACTGTTCCCTAATAAATTCCGACGCAATGGGTCATTGAGGTGTAATTAAGTGTAATAAAGTCACAAACGTGATTAGTTTGTGTATACAAATATAATATACTGTAATATGCGGAATTGGTGCTTGCAGTGTATCGAATGCAGCAGAACCGTTTGTAACCGTGTAATACTTCGAAATATATCGTAATGCATCGTACCTGTTAGTCCTGTGTCATTTTTTCTAATATTATTGCGGGTAGAGTGATGTCAAATCCATTCAGATTTGATGTCACTAACGGTTATTCGTGTTAGATCGCGATAAAATGCGACTGTTCCCTAATAAATTCCGACGCAATGGGTCATTGAGGTGTAATTAAGTGTAATAAAGTCACAAACGTGATTAGTTTGTGTATACAAATATAATATACTGTAATATGCGGAATTGGTGCTTGCAGTGTATCGAATGCAGCAGAACCGTTTGTAACCGTGTAATACTTCGAAATATATCGTAATGCATCGTACCTGTTAGTCCTGTGTCATTTTTTCTAATATTATTGCGGGTAGAGTGATGTCAAATCCATTCAGATTTGATGTCACTAACGGTTATTCGTGTTAGATCGCGATAAAATGCGACTGTTCCCTAATAAATTCCGACGCAATGGGTCATTGAGGTGTAATTAAGTGTAATAAAGTCACAAACGTGATTAGTTTGTGTATACAAATATAATATACTGTAATATGCGGAATTGGTGCTTGCAGTGTATCGAATGCAGCAGAACCGTTTGTAACCGTGTAATACTTCGAAATATATCGTAATGCATCGTACCTGTTAGTCCTGTGTCATTTTTTCTAATATTATTGCGGGTAGAGTGATGTCAAATCCATTCAGATTTGATGTCACTAACGGTTATTCGTGTTAGATCGCGATAAAATGCGACTGTTCCCTAATAAATTCCGACGCAATGGGTCATTGAGGTGTAATTAAGTGTAATAAAGTCACAAACGTGATTAGTTTGTGTATACAAATATAATATACTGTAATATGCGGAATTGGTGCTTGCAGTGTATCGAATGCAGCAGAACCGTTTGTAACCGTGTAATACTTCGAAATATATCGTAATGCATCGTACCTGTTAGTCCTGTGTCATTTTTTCTAATATTATTGCGGGTAGAGTGATGTCAAATCCATTCAGATTTGATGTCACTAACGGTTATTCGTGTTAGATCGCGATAAAATGCGACTGTTCCCTAATAAATTCCGACGCAATGGGTCATTGAGGTGTAATTAAGTGTAATAAAGTCACAAACGTGATTAGTTTGTGTATACAAATATAATATACTGTAATATGCGGAATTGGTGCTTGCAGTGTATCGAATGCAGCAGAACCGTTTGTAACCGTGTAATACTTCGAAATATATCGTAATGCATCGTACCTGTTAGTCCTGTGTCATTTTTTCTAATATTATTGCGGGTAGAGTGATGTCAAATCCATTCAGATTTGATGTCACTAACGGTTATTCGTGTTAGATCGCGATAAAATGCGACTGTTCCCTAATAAATTCCGACGCAATGGGTCATTGAGGTGTAATTAAGTGTAATAAAGTCACAAACGTGATTAGTTTGTGTATACAAATATAATATACTGTAATATGCGGAATTGGTGCTTGCAGTGTATCGAATGCAGCAGAACCGTTTGTAACCGTGTAATACTTCGAAATATATCGTAATGCATCGTACCTGTTAGTCCTGTGTCATTTTTTCTAATATTATTGCGGGTAGAGTGATGTCAAATCCATTCAGATTTGATGTCACTAACGGTTATTCGTGTTAGATCGCGATAAAATGCGACTGTTCCCTAATAAATTCCGACGCAATGGGTCATTGAGGTGTAATTAAGTGTAATAAAGTCACAAACGTGATTAGTTTGTGTATACAAATATAATATACTGTAATATGCGGAATTGGTGCTTGCAGTGTATCGAATGCAGCAGAACCGTTTGTAACCGTGTAATACTTCGAAATATATCGTAATGCATCGTACCTGTTAGTCCTGTGTCATTTTTTCTAATATTATTGCGGGTAGAGTGATGTCAAATCCATTCAGATTTGATGTCACTAACGGTTATTCGTGTTAGATCGCGATAAAATGCGACTGTTCCCTAATAAATTCCGACGCAATGGGTCATTGAGGTGTAATTAAGTGTAATAAAGTCACAAACGTGATTAGTTTGTGTATACAAATATAATATACTGTAATATGCGGAATTGGTGCTTGCAGTGTATCGAATGCAGCAGAACCGTTTGTAACCGTGTAATACTTCGAAATATATCGTAATGCATCGTACCTGTTAGTCCTGTGTCATTTTTTCTAATATTATTGCGGGTAGAGTGATGTCAAATCCATTCAGATTTGATGTCACTAACGGTTATTCGTGTTAGATCGCGATAAAATGCGACTGTTCCCTAATAAATTCCGACGCAATGGGTCATTGAGGTGTAATTAAGTGTAATAAAGTCACAAACGTGATTAGTTTGTGTATACAAATATAATATACTGTAATATGCGGAATTGGTGCTTGCAGTGTATCGAATGCAGCAGAACCGTTTGTAACCGTGTAATACTTCGAAATATATCGTAATGCATCGTACCTGTTAGTCCTGTGTCATTTTTTCTAATATTATTGCGGGTAGAGTGATGTCAAATCCATTCAGATTTGATGTCACTAACGGTTATTCGTGTTAGATCGCGATAAAATGCGACTGTTCCCTAATAAATTCCGACGCAATGGGTCATTGAGGTGTAATTAAGTGTAATAAAGTCACAAACGTGATTAGTTTGTGTATACAAATATAATATACTGTAATATGCGGAATTGGTGCTTGCAGTGTATCGAATGCAGCAGAACCGTTTGTAACCGTGTAATACTTCGAAATATATCGTAATGCATCGTACCTGTTAGTCCTGTGTCATTTTTTCTAATATTATTGCGGGTAGAGTGATGTCAAATCCATTCAGATTTGATGTCACTAACGGTTATTCGTGTTAGATCGCGATAAAATGCGACTGTTCCCTAATAAATTCCGACGCAATGGGTCATTGAGGTGTAATTAAGTGTAATAAAGTCACAAACGTGATTAGTTTGTGTATACAAATATAATATACTGTAATATGCGGAATTGGTGCTTGCAGTGTATCGAATGCAGCAGAACCGTTTGTAACCGTGTAATACTTCGAAATATATCGTAATGCATCGTACCTGTTAGTCCTGTGTCATTTTTTCTAATATTATTGCGGGTAGAGTGATGTCAAATCCATTCAGATTTGATGTCACTAACGGTTATTCGTGTTAGATCGCGATAAAATGCGACTGTTCCCTAATAAATTCCGACGCAATGGGTCATTGAGGTGTAATTAAGTGTAATAAAGTCACAAACGTGATTAGTTTGTGTATACAAATATAATATACTGTAATATGCGGAATTGGTGCTTGCAGTGTATCGAATGCAGCAGAACCGTTTGTAACCGTGTAATACTTCGAAATATATCGTAATGCATCGTACCTGTTAGTCCTGTGTCATTTTTTCTAATATTATTGCGGGTAGAGTGATGTCAAATCCATTCAGATTTGATGTCACTAACGGTTATTCGTGTTAGATCGCGATAAAATGCGACTGTTCCCTAATAAATTCCGACGCAATGGGTCATTGAGGTGTAATTAAGTGTAATAAAGTCACAAACGTGATTAGTTTGTGTATACAAATATAATATACTGTAATATGCGGAATTGGTGCTTGCAGTGTATCGAATGCAGCAGAACCGTTTGTAACCGTGTAATACTTCGAAATATATCGTAATGCATCGTACCTGTTAGTCCTGTGTCATTTTTTCTAATATTATTGCGGGTAGAGTGATGTCAAATCCATTCAGATTTGATGTCACTAACGGTTATTCGTGTTAGATCGCGATAAAATGCGACTGTTCCCTAATAAATTCCGACGCAATGGGTCATTGAGGTGTAATTAAGTGTAATAAAGTCACAAACGTGATTAGTTTGTGTATACAAATATAATATACTGTAATATGCGGAATTGGTGCTTGCAGTGTATCGAATGCAGCAGAACCGTTTGTAACCGTGTAATACTTCGAAATATATCGTAATGCATCGTACCTGTTAGTCCTGTGTCATTTTTTCTAATATTATTGCGGGTAGAGTGATGTCAAATCCATTCAGATTTGATGTCACTAACGGTTATTCGTGTTAGATCGCGATAAAATGCGACTGTTCCCTAATAAATTCCGACGCAATGGGTCATTGAGGTGTAATTAAGTGTAATAAAGTCACAAACGTGATTAGTTTGTGTATACAAATATAATATACTGTAATATGCGGAATTGGTGCTTGCAGTGTATCGAATGCAGCAGAACCGTTTGTAACCGTGTAATACTTCGAAATATATCGTAATGCATCGTACCTGTTAGTCCTGTGTCATTTTTTCTAATATTATTGCGGGTAGAGTGATGTCAAATCCATTCAGATTTGATGTCACTAACGGTTATTCGTGTTAGATCGCGATAAAATGCGACTGTTCCCTAATAAATTCCGACGCAATGGGTCATTGAGGTGTAATTAAGTGTAATAAAGTCACAAACGTGATTAGTTTGTGTATACAAATATAATATACTGTAATATGCGGAATTGGTGCTTGCAGTGTATCGAATGCAGCAGAACCGTTTGTAACCGTGTAATACTTCGAAATATATCGTAATGCATCGTACCTGTTAGTCCTGTGTCATTTTTTCTAATATTATTGCGGGTAGAGTGATGTCAAATCCATTCAGATTTGATGTCACTAACGGTTATTCGTGTTAGATCGCGATAAAATGCGACTGTTCCCTAATAAATTCCGACGCAATGGGTCATTGAGGTGTAATTAAGTGTAATAAAGTCACAAACGTGATTAGTTTGTGTATACAAATATAATATACTGTAATATGCGGAATTGGTGCTTGCAGTGTATCGAATGCAGCAGAACCGTTTGTAACCGTGTAATACTTCGAAATATATCGTAATGCATCGTACCTGTTAGTCCTGTGTCATTTTTTCTAATATTATTGCGGGTAGAGTGATGTCAAATCCATTCAGATTTGATGTCACTAACGGTTATTCGTGTTAGATCGCGATAAAATGCGACTGTTCCCTAATAAATTCCGACGCAATGGGTCATTGAGGTGTAATTAAGTGTAATAAAGTCACAAACGTGATTAGTTTGTGTATACAAATATAATATACTGTAATATGCGGAATTGGTGCTTGCAGTGTATCGAATGCAGCAGAACCGTTTGTAACCGTGTAATACTTCGAAATATATCGTAATGCATCGTACCTGTTAGTCCTGTGTCATTTTTTCTAATATTATTGCGGGTAGAGTGATGTCAAATCCATTCAGATTTGATGTCACTAACGGTTATTCGTGTTAGATCGCGATAAAATGCGACTGTTCCCTAATAAATTCCGACGCAATGGGTCATTGAGGTGTAATTAAGTGTAATAAAGTCACAAACGTGATTAGTTTGTGTATACAAATATAATATACTGTAATATGCGGAATTGGTGCTTGCAGTGTATCGAATGCAGCAGAACCGTTTGTAACCGTGTAATACTTCGAAATATATCGTAATGCATCGTACCTGTTAGTCCTGTGTCATTTTTTCTAATATTATTGCGGGTAGAGTGATGTCAAATCCATTCAGATTTGATGTCACTAACGGTTATTCGTGTTAGATCGCGATAAAATGCGACTGTTCCCTAATAAATTCCGACGCAATGGGTCATTGAGGTGTAATTAAGTGTAATAAAGTCACAAACGTGATTAGTTTGTGTATACAAATATAATATACTGTAATATGCGGAATTGGTGCTTGCAGTGTATCGAATGCAGCAGAACCGTTTGTAACCGTGTAATACTTCGAAATATATCGTAATGCATCGTACCTGTTAGTCCTGTGTCATTTTTTCTAATATTATTGCGGGTAGAGTGATGTCAAATCCATTCAGATTTGATGTCACTAACGGTTATTCGTGTTAGATCGCGATAAAATGCGACTGTTCCCTAATAAATTCCGACGCAATGGGTCATTGAGGTGTAATTAAGTGTAATAAAGTCACAAACGTGATTAGTTTGTGTATACAAATATAATATACTGTAATATG
>JAWNGG020000527.1:18388-43218 GCA_036937485.2 Tetragonisca angustula | reverse complement strand
GACTAACAGGTACGATGCATTACGATATATTTCGAAGTATTACACGGTTACAAACGGTTCTGCTGCATTCGAAACACTGCAAGCACCAATTCCGCATATTACAGTATATTATATTTGTATACACAAACTAATCACGTTTGTGACTTTATTACACTTAATTACACCTCAATGACCCATTGCGTCGGAATTTATTAGGGAACAGTCGCATTTTATCGCGATCTAACACGAATAACCGTTAGTGACATCAAATCTGAATGGATTTGACATCACTCTACCCGCAATAATATTAGAAAAAATGACACAGGACTAACAGGTACGATGCATTACGATATATTTCGAAGTATTACACGGTTACAAACGGTTCTGCTGCATTCGATACACTGCAAGCACCAATTCCGCATATTACAGTATATTATATTTGTATACACAAACTAATCACGTTTGTGACTTTATTACACTTAATTACACCTCAATGACCCATTGCGTCGGAATTTATTAGGGAACAGTCGCATTTTATCGCGATCTAACACGAATAACCGTTAGTGACATCAAATCTGAATGGATTTGACATCACTCTACCCGCAATAATATTAGAAAAAATGACACAGGACTAACAGGTACGATGCATTACGATATATTTCGAAGTATTACACGGTTACAAACGGTTCTGCTGCATTCGATACACTGCAAGCACCAATTCCGCATATTACAGTATATTATATTTGTATACACAAACTAATCACGTTTGTGACTTTATTACACTTAATTACACCTCAATGACCCATTGCGTCGGAATTTATTAGGGAACAGTCGCATTTTATCGCGATCTAACACGAATAACCGTTAGTGACATCAAATCTGAATGGATTTGACATCACTCTACCCGCAATAATATTAGAAAAAATGACACAGGACTAACAGGTACGATGCATTACGATATATTTCGAAGTATTACACGGTTACAAACGGTTCTGCTGCATTCGATACACTGCAAGCACCAATTCCGCATATTACAGTATATTATATTTGTATACACAAACTAATCACGTTTGTGACTTTATTACACTTAATTACACCTCAATGACCCATTGCGTCGGAATTTATTAGGGAACAGTCGCATTTTATCGCGATCTAACACGAATAACCGTTAGTGACATCAAATCTGAATGGATTTGACATCACTCTACCCGCAATAATATTAGAAAAAATGACACAGGACTAACAGGTACGATGCATTACGATATATTTCGAAGTATTACACGGTTACAAACGGTTCTGCTGCATTCGATACACTGCAAGCACCAATTCCGCATATTACAGTATATTATATTTGTATACACAAACTAATCACGTTTGTGACTTTATTACACTTAATTACACCTCAATGACCCATTGCGTCGGAATTTATTAGGGAACAGTCGCATTTTATCGCGATCTAACACGAATAACCGTTAGTGACATCAAATCTGAATGGATTTGACATCACTCTACCCGCAATAATATTAGAAAAAATGACACAGGACTAACAGGTACGATGCATTACGATATATTTCGAAGTATTACACGGTTACAAACGGTTCTGCTGCATTCGATACACTGCAAGCACCAATTCCGCATATTACAGTATATTATATTTGTATACACAAACTAATCACGTTTGTGACTTTATTACACTTAATTACACCTCAATGACCCATTGCGTCGGAATTTATTAGGGAACAGTCGCATTTTATCGCGATCTAACACGAATAACCGTTAGTGACATCAAATCTGAATGGATTTGACATCACTCTACCCGCAATAATATTAGAAAAAATGACACAGGACTAACAGGTACGATGCATTACGATATATTTCGAAGTATTACACGGTTACAAACGGTTCTGCTGCATTCGATACACTGCAAGCACCAATTCCGCATATTACAGTATATTATATTTGTATACACAAACTAATCACGTTTGTGACTTTATTACACTTAATTACACCTCAATGACCCATTGCGTCGGAATTTATTAGGGAACAGTCGCATTTTATCGCGATCTAACACGAATAACCGTTAGTGACATCAAATCTGAATGGATTTGACATCACTCTACCCGCAATAATATTAGAAAAAATGACACAGGACTAACAGGTACGATGCATTACGATATATTTCGAAGTATTACACGGTTACAAACGGTTCTGCTGCATTCGATACACTGCAAGCACCAATTCCGCATATTACAGTATATTATATTTGTATACACAAACTAATCACGTTTGTGACTTTATTACACTTAATTACACCTCAATGACCCATTGCGTCGGAATTTATTAGGGAACAGTCGCATTTTATCGCGATCTAACACGAATAACCGTTAGTGACATCAAATCTGAATGGATTTGACATCACTCTACCCGCAATAATATTAGAAAAAATGACACAGGACTAACAGGTACGATGCATTACGATATATTTCGAAGTATTACACGGTTACAAACGGTTCTGCTGCATTCGATACACTGCAAGCACCAATTCCGCATATTACAGTATATTATATTTGTATACACAAACTAATCACGTTTGTGACTTTATTACACTTAATTACACCTCAATGACCCATTGCGTCGGAATTTATTAGGGAACAGTCGCATTTTATCGCGATCTAACACGAATAACCGTTAGTGACATCAAATCTGAATGGATTTGACATCACTCTACCCGCAATAATATTAGAAAAAATGACACAGGACTAACAGGTACGATGCATTACGATATATTTCGAAGTATTACACGGTTACAAACGGTTCTGCTGCATTCGATACACTGCAAGCACCAATTCCGCATATTACAGTATATTATATTTGTATACACAAACTAATCACGTTTGTGACTTTATTACACTTAATTACACCTCAATGACCCATTGCGTCGGAATTTATTAGGGAACAGTCGCATTTTATCGCGATCTAACACGAATAACCGTTAGTGACATCAAATCTGAATGGATTTGACATCACTCTACCCGCAATAATATTAGAAAAAATGACACAGGACTAACAGGTACGATGCATTACGATATATTTCGAAGTATTACACGGTTACAAACGGTTCTGCTGCATTCGATACACTGCAAGCACCAATTCCGCATATTACAGTATATTATATTTGTATACACAAACTAATCACGTTTGTGACTTTATTACACTTAATTACACCTCAATGACCCATTGCGTCGGAATTTATTAGGGAACAGTCGCATTTTATCGCGATCTAACACGAATAACCGTTAGTGACATCAAATCTGAATGGATTTGACATCACTCTACCCGCAATAATATTAGAAAAAATGACACAGGACTAACAGGTACGATGCATTACGATATATTTCGAAGTATTACACGGTTACAAACGGTTCTGCTGCATTCGATACACTGCAAGCACCAATTCCGCATATTACAGTATATTATATTTGTATACACAAACTAATCACGTTTGTGACTTTATTACACTTAATTACACCTCAATGACCCATTGCGTCGGAATTTATTAGGGAACAGTCGCATTTTATCGCGATCTAACACGAATAACCGTTAGTGACATCAAATCTGAATGGATTTGACATCACTCTACCCGCAATAATATTAGAAAAAATGACACAGGACTAACAGGTACGATGCATTACGATATATTTCGAAGTATTACACGGTTACAAACGGTTCTGCTGCATTCGATACACTGCAAGCACCAATTCCGCATATTACAGTATATTATATTTGTATACACAAACTAATCACGTTTGTGACTTTATTACACTTAATTACACCTCAATGACCCATTGCGTCGGAATTTATTAGGGAACAGTCGCATTTTATCGCGATCTAACACGAATAACCGTTAGTGACATCAAATCTGAATGGATTTGACATCACTCTACCCGCAATAATATTAGAAAAAATGACACAGGACTAACAGGTACGATGCATTACGATATATTTCGAAGTATTACACGGTTACAAACGGTTCTGCTGCATTCGATACACTGCAAGCACCAATTCCGCATATTACAGTATATTATATTTGTATACACAAACTAATCACGTTTGTGACTTTATTACACTTAATTACACCTCAATGACCCATTGCGTCGGAATTTATTAGGGAACAGTCGCATTTTATCGCGATCTAACACGAATAACCGTTAGTGACATCAAATCTGAATGGATTTGACATCACTCTACCCGCAATAATATTAGAAAAAATGACACAGGACTAACAGGTACGATGCATTACGATATATTTCGAAGTATTACACGGTTACAAACGGTTCTGCTGCATTCGATACACTGCAAGCACCAATTCCGCATATTACAGTATATTATATTTGTATACACAAACTAATCACGTTTGTGACTTTATTACACTTAATTACACCTCAATGACCCATTGCGTCGGAATTTATTAGGGAACAGTCGCATTTTATCGCGATCTAACACGAATAACCGTTAGTGACATCAAATCTGAATGGATTTGACATCACTCTACCCGCAATAATATTAGAAAAAATGACACAGGACTAACAGGTACGATGCATTACGATATATTTCGAAGTATTACACGGTTACAAACGGTTCTGCTGCATTCGATACACTGCAAGCACCAATTCCGCATATTACAGTATATTATATTTGTATACACAAACTAATCACGTTTGTGACTTTATTACACTTAATTACACCTCAATGACCCATTGCGTCGGAATTTATTAGGGAACAGTCGCATTTTATCGCGATCTAACACGAATAACCGTTAGTGACATCAAATCTGAATGGATTTGACATCACTCTACCCGCAATAATATTAGAAAAAATGACACAGGACTAACAGGTACGATGCATTACGATATATTTCGAAGTATTACACGGTTACAAACGGTTCTGCTGCATTCGATACACTGCAAGCACCAATTCCGCATATTACAGTATATTATATTTGTATACACAAACTAATCACGTTTGTGACTTTATTACACTTAATTACACCTCAATGACCCATTGCGTCGGAATTTATTAGGGAACAGTCGCATTTTATCGCGATCTAACACGAATAACCGTTAGTGACATCAAATCTGAATGGATTTGACATCACTCTACCCGCAATAATATTAGAAAAAATGACACAGGACTAACAGGTACGATGCATTACGATATATTTCGAAGTATTACACGGTTACAAACGGTTCTGCTGCATTCGATACACTGCAAGCACCAATTCCGCATATTACAGTATATTATATTTGTATACACAAACTAATCACGTTTGTGACTTTATTACACTTAATTACACCTCAATGACCCATTGCGTCGGAATTTATTAGGGAACAGTCGCATTTTATCGCGATCTAACACGAATAACCGTTAGTGACATCAAATCTGAATGGATTTGACATCACTCTACCCGCAATAATATTAGAAAAAATGACACAGGACTAACAGGTACGATGCATTACGATATATTTCGAAGTATTACACGGTTACAAACGGTTCTGCTGCATTCGATACACTGCAAGCACCAATTCCGCATATTACAGTATATTATATTTGTATACACAAACTAATCACGTTTGTGACTTTATTACACTTAATTACACCTCAATGACCCATTGCGTCGGAATTTATTAGGGAACAGTCGCATTTTATCGCGATCTAACACGAATAACCGTTAGTGACATCAAATCTGAATGGATTTGACATCACTCTACCCGCAATAATATTAGAAAAAATGACACAGGACTAACAGGTACGATGCATTACGATATATTTCGAAGTATTACACGGTTACAAACGGTTCTGCTGCATTCGATACACTGCAAGCACCAATTCCGCATATTACAGTATATTATATTTGTATACACAAACTAATCACGTTTGTGACTTTATTACACTTAATTACACCTCAATGACCCATTGCGTCGGAATTTATTAGGGAACAGTCGCATTTTATCGCGATCTAACACGAATAACCGTTAGTGACATCAAATCTGAATGGATTTGACATCACTCTACCCGCAATAATATTAGAAAAAATGACACAGGACTAACAGGTACGATGCATTACGATATATTTCGAAGTATTACACGGTTACAAACGGTTCTGCTGCATTCGATACACTGCAAGCACCAATTCCGCATATTACAGTATATTATATTTGTATACACAAACTAATCACGTTTGTGACTTTATTACACTTAATTACACCTCAATGACCCATTGCGTCGGAATTTATTAGGGAACAGTCGCATTTTATCGCGATCTAACACGAATAACCGTTAGTGACATCAAATCTGAATGGATTTGACATCACTCTACCCGCAATAATATTAGAAAAAATGACACAGGACTAACAGGTACGATGCATTACGATATATTTCGAAGTATTACACGGTTACAAACGGTTCTGCTGCATTCGATACACTGCAAGCACCAATTCCGCATATTACAGTATATTATATTTGTATACACAAACTAATCACGTTTGTGACTTTATTACACTTAATTACACCTCAATGACCCATTGCGTCGGAATTTATTAGGGAACAGTCGCATTTTATCGCGATCTAACACGAATAACCGTTAGTGACATCAAATCTGAATGGATTTGACATCACTCTACCCGCAATAATATTAGAAAAAATGACACAGGACTAACAGGTACGATGCATTACGATATATTTCGAAGTATTACACGGTTACAAACGGTTCTGCTGCATTCGATACACTGCAAGCACCAATTCCGCATATTACAGTATATTATATTTGTATACACAAACTAATCACGTTTGTGACTTTATTACACTTAATTACACCTCAATGACCCATTGCGTCGGAATTTATTAGGGAACAGTCGCATTTTATCGCGATCTAACACGAATAACCGTTAGTGACATCAAATCTGAATGGATTTGACATCACTCTACCCGCAATAATATTAGAAAAAATGACACAGGACTAACAGGTACGATGCATTACGATATATTTCGAAGTATTACACGGTTACAAACGGTTCTGCTGCATTCGATACACTGCAAGCACCAATTCCGCATATTACAGTATATTATATTTGTATACACAAACTAATCACGTTTGTGACTTTATTACACTTAATTACACCTCAATGACCCATTGCGTCGGAATTTATTAGGGAACAGTCGCATTTTATCGCGATCTAACACGAATAACCGTTAGTGACATCAAATCTGAATGGATTTGACATCACTCTACCCGCAATAATATTAGAAAAAATGACACAGGACTAACAGGTACGATGCATTACGATATATTTCGAAGTATTACACGGTTACAAACGGTTCTGCTGCATTCGATACACTGCAAGCACCAATTCCGCATATTACAGTATATTATATTTGTATACACAAACTAATCACGTTTGTGACTTTATTACACTTAATTACACCTCAATGACCCATTGCGTCGGAATTTATTAGGGAACAGTCGCATTTTATCGCGATCTAACACGAATAACCGTTAGTGACATCAAATCTGAATGGATTTGACATCACTCTACCCGCAATAATATTAGAAAAAATGACACAGGACTAACAGGTACGATGCATTACGATATATTTCGAAGTATTACACGGTTACAAACGGTTCTGCTGCATTCGATACACTGCAAGCACCAATTCCGCATATTACAGTATATTATATTTGTATACACAAACTAATCACGTTTGTGACTTTATTACACTTAATTACACCTCAATGACCCATTGCGTCGGAATTTATTAGGGAACAGTCGCATTTTATCGCGATCTAACACGAATAACCGTTAGTGACATCAAATCTGAATGGATTTGACATCACTCTACCCGCAATAATATTAGAAAAAATGACACAGGACTAACAGGTACGATGCATTACGATATATTTCGAAGTATTACACGGTTACAAACGGTTCTGCTGCATTCGATACACTGCAAGCACCAATTCCGCATATTACAGTATATTATATTTGTATACACAAACTAATCACGTTTGTGACTTTATTACACTTAATTACACCTCAATGACCCATTGCGTCGGAATTTATTAGGGAACAGTCGCATTTTATCGCGATCTAACACGAATAACCGTTAGTGACATCAAATCTGAATGGATTTGACATCACTCTACCCGCAATAATATTAGAAAAAATGACACAGGACTAACAGGTACGATGCATTACGATATATTTCGAAGTATTACACGGTTACAAACGGTTCTGCTGCATTCGATACACTGCAAGCACCAATTCCGCATATTACAGTATATTATATTTGTATACACAAACTAATCACGTTTGTGACTTTATTACACTTAATTACACCTCAATGACCCATTGCGTCGGAATTTATTAGGGAACAGTCGCATTTTATCGCGATCTAACACGAATAACCGTTAGTGACATCAAATCTGAATGGATTTGACATCACTCTACCCGCAATAATATTAGAAAAAATGACACAGGACTAACAGGTACGATGCATTACGATATATTTCGAAGTATTACACGGTTACAAACGGTTCTGCTGCATTCGATACACTGCAAGCACCAATTCCGCATATTACAGTATATTATATTTGTATACACAAACTAATCACGTTTGTGACTTTATTACACTTAATTACACCTCAATGACCCATTGCGTCGGAATTTATTAGGGAACAGTCGCATTTTATCGCGATCTAACACGAATAACCGTTAGTGACATCAAATCTGAATGGATTTGACATCACTCTACCCGCAATAATATTAGAAAAAATGACACAGGACTAACAGGTACGATGCATTACGATATATTTCGAAGTATTACACGGTTACAAACGGTTCTGCTGCATTCGATACACTGCAAGCACCAATTCCGCATATTACAGTATATTATATTTGTATACACAAACTAATCACGTTTGTGACTTTATTACACTTAATTACACCTCAATGACCCATTGCGTCGGAATTTATTAGGGAACAGTCGCATTTTATCGCGATCTAACACGAATAACCGTTAGTGACATCAAATCTGAATGGATTTGACATCACTCTACCCGCAATAATATTAGAAAAAATGACACAGGACTAACAGGTACGATGCATTACGATATATTTCGAAGTATTACACGGTTACAAACGGTTCTGCTGCATTCGATACACTGCAAGCACCAATTCCGCATATTACAGTATATTATATTTGTATACACAAACTAATCACGTTTGTGACTTTATTACACTTAATTACACCTCAATGACCCATTGCGTCGGAATTTATTAGGGAACAGTCGCATTTTATCGCGATCTAACACGAATAACCGTTAGTGACATCAAATCTGAATGGATTTGACATCACTCTACCCGCAATAATATTAGAAAAAATGACACAGGACTAACAGGTACGATGCATTACGATATATTTCGAAGTATTACACGGTTACAAACGGTTCTGCTGCATTCGATACACTGCAAGCACCAATTCCGCATATTACAGTATATTATATTTGTATACACAAACTAATCACGTTTGTGACTTTATTACACTTAATTACACCTCAATGACCCATTGCGTCGGAATTTATTAGGGAACAGTCGCATTTTATCGCGATCTAACACGAATAACCGTTAGTGACATCAAATCTGAATGGATTTGACATCACTCTACCCGCAATAATATTAGAAAAAATGACACAGGACTAACAGGTACGATGCATTACGATATATTTCGAAGTATTACACGGTTACAAACGGTTCTGCTGCATTCGATACACTGCAAGCACCAATTCCGCATATTACAGTATATTATATTTGTATACACAAACTAATCACGTTTGTGACTTTATTACACTTAATTACACCTCAATGACCCATTGCGTCGGAATTTATTAGGGAACAGTCGCATTTTATCGCGATCTAACACGAATAACCGTTAGTGACATCAAATCTGAATGGATTTGACATCACTCTACCCGCAATAATATTAGAAAAAATGACACAGGACTAACAGGTACGATGCATTACGATATATTTCGAAGTATTACACGGTTACAAACGGTTCTGCTGCATTCGATACACTGCAAGCACCAATTCCGCATATTACAGTATATTATATTTGTATACACAAACTAATCACGTTTGTGACTTTATTACACTTAATTACACCTCAATGACCCATTGCGTCGGAATTTATTAGGGAACAGTCGCATTTTATCGCGATCTAACACGAATAACCGTTAGTGACATCAAATCTGAATGGATTTGACATCACTCTACCCGCAATAATATTAGAAAAAATGACACAGGACTAACAGGTACGATGCATTACGATATATTTCGAAGTATTACACGGTTACAAACGGTTCTGCTGCATTCGATACACTGCAAGCACCAATTCCGCATATTACAGTATATTATATTTGTATACACAAACTAATCACGTTTGTGACTTTATTACACTTAATTACACCTCAATGACCCATTGCGTCGGAATTTATTAGGGAACAGTCGCATTTTATCGCGATCTAACACGAATAACCGTTAGTGACATCAAATCTGAATGGATTTGACATCACTCTACCCGCAATAATATTAGAAAAAATGACACAGGACTAACAGGTACGATGCATTACGATATATTTCGAAGTATTACACGGTTACAAACGGTTCTGCTGCATTCGATACACTGCAAGCACCAATTCCGCATATTACAGTATATTATATTTGTATACACAAACTAATCACGTTTGTGACTTTATTACACTTAATTACACCTCAATGACCCATTGCGTCGGAATTTATTAGGGAACAGTCGCATTTTATCGCGATCTAACACGAATAACCGTTAGTGACATCAAATCTGAATGGATTTGACATCACTCTACCCGCAATAATATTAGAAAAAATGACACAGGACTAACAGGTACGATGCATTACGATATATTTCGAAGTATTACACGGTTACAAACGGTTCTGCTGCATTCGATACACTGCAAGCACCAATTCCGCATATTACAGTATATTATATTTGTATACACAAACTAATCACGTTTGTGACTTTATTACACTTAATTACACCTCAATGACCCATTGCGTCGGAATTTATTAGGGAACAGTCGCATTTTATCGCGATCTAACACGAATAACCGTTAGTGACATCAAATCTGAATGGATTTGACATCACTCTACCCGCAATAATATTAGAAAAAATGACACAGGACTAACAGGTACGATGCATTACGATATATTTCGAAGTATTACACGGTTACAAACGGTTCTGCTGCATTCGATACACTGCAAGCACCAATTCCGCATATTACAGTATATTATATTTGTATACACAAACTAATCACGTTTGTGACTTTATTACACTTAATTACACCTCAATGACCCATTGCGTCGGAATTTATTAGGGAACAGTCGCATTTTATCGCGATCTAACACGAATAACCGTTAGTGACATCAAATCTGAATGGATTTGACATCACTCTACCCGCAATAATATTAGAAAAAATGACACAGGACTAACAGGTACGATGCATTACGATATATTTCGAAGTATTACACGGTTACAAACGGTTCTGCTGCATTCGATACACTGCAAGCACCAATTCCGCATATTACAGTATATTATATTTGTATACACAAACTAATCACGTTTGTGACTTTATTACACTTAATTACACCTCAATGACCCATTGCGTCGGAATTTATTAGGGAACAGTCGCATTTTATCGCGATCTAACACGAATAACCGTTAGTGACATCAAATCTGAATGGATTTGACATCACTCTACCCGCAATAATATTAGAAAAAATGACACAGGACTAACAGGTACGATGCATTACGATATATTTCGAAGTATTACACGGTTACAAACGGTTCTGCTGCATTCGATACACTGCAAGCACCAATTCCGCATATTACAGTATATTATATTTGTATACACAAACTAATCACGTTTGTGACTTTATTACACTTAATTACACCTCAATGACCCATTGCGTCGGAATTTATTAGGGAACAGTCGCATTTTATCGCGATCTAACACGAATAACCGTTAGTGACATCAAATCTGAATGGATTTGACATCACTCTACCCGCAATAATATTAGAAAAAATGACACAGGACTAACAGGTACGATGCATTACGATATATTTCGAAGTATTACACGGTTACAAACGGTTCTGCTGCATTCGATACACTGCAAGCACCAATTCCGCATATTACAGTATATTATATTTGTATACACAAACTAATCACGTTTGTGACTTTATTACACTTAATTACACCTCAATGACCCATTGCGTCGGAATTTATTAGGGAACAGTCGCATTTTATCGCGATCTAACACGAATAACCGTTAGTGACATCAAATCTGAATGGATTTGACATCACTCTACCCGCAATAATATTAGAAAAAATGACACAGGACTAACAGGTACGATGCATTACGATATATTTCGAAGTATTACACGGTTACAAACGGTTCTGCTGCATTCGATACACTGCAAGCACCAATTCCGCATATTACAGTATATTATATTTGTATACACAAACTAATCACGTTTGTGACTTTATTACACTTAATTACACCTCAATGACCCATTGCGTCGGAATTTATTAGGGAACAGTCGCATTTTATCGCGATCTAACACGAATAACCGTTAGTGACATCAAATCTGAATGGATTTGACATCACTCTACCCGCAATAATATTAGAAAAAATGACACAGGACTAACAGGTACGATGCATTACGATATATTTCGAAGTATTACACGGTTACAAACGGTTCTGCTGCATTCGATACACTGCAAGCACCAATTCCGCATATTACAGTATATTATATTTGTATACACAAACTAATCACGTTTGTGACTTTATTACACTTAATTACACCTCAATGACCCATTGCGTCGGAATTTATTAGGGAACAGTCGCATTTTATCGCGATCTAACACGAATAACCGTTAGTGACATCAAATCTGAATGGATTTGACATCACTCTACCCGCAATAATATTAGAAAAAATGACACAGGACTAACAGGTACGATGCATTACGATATATTTCGAAGTATTACACGGTTACAAACGGTTCTGCTGCATTCGATACACTGCAAGCACCAATTCCGCATATTACAGTATATTATATTTGTATACACAAACTAATCACGTTTGTGACTTTATTACACTTAATTACACCTCAATGACCCATTGCGTCGGAATTTATTAGGGAACAGTCGCATTTTATCGCGATCTAACACGAATAACCGTTAGTGACATCAAATCTGAATGGATTTGACATCACTCTACCCGCAATAATATTAGAAAAAATGACACAGGACTAACAGGTACGATGCATTACGATATATTTCGAAGTATTACACGGTTACAAACGGTTCTGCTGCATTCGATACACTGCAAGCACCAATTCCGCATATTACAGTATATTATATTTGTATACACAAACTAATCACGTTTGTGACTTTATTACACTTAATTACACCTCAATGACCCATTGCGTCGGAATTTATTAGGGAACAGTCGCATTTTATCGCGATCTAACACGAATAACCGTTAGTGACATCAAATCTGAATGGATTTGACATCACTCTACCCGCAATAATATTAGAAAAAATGACACAGGACTAACAGGTACGATGCATTACGATATATTTCGAAGTATTACACGGTTACAAACGGTTCTGCTGCATTCGATACACTGCAAGCACCAATTCCGCATATTACAGTATATTATATTTGTATACACAAACTAATCACGTTTGTGACTTTATTACACTTAATTACACCTCAATGACCCATTGCGTCGGAATTTATTAGGGAACAGTCGCATTTTATCGCGATCTAACACGAATAACCGTTAGTGACATCAAATCTGAATGGATTTGACATCACTCTACCCGCAATAATATTAGAAAAAATGACACAGGACTAACAGGTACGATGCATTACGATATATTTCGAAGTATTACACGGTTACAAACGGTTCTGCTGCATTCGATACACTGCAAGCACCAATTCCGCATATTACAGTATATTATATTTGTATACACAAACTAATCACGTTTGTGACTTTATTACACTTAATTACACCTCAATGACCCATTGCGTCGGAATTTATTAGGGAACAGTCGCATTTTATCGCGATCTAACACGAATAACCGTTAGTGACATCAAATCTGAATGGATTTGACATCACTCTACCCGCAATAATATTAGAAAAAATGACACAGGACTAACAGGTACGATGCATTACGATATATTTCGAAGTATTACACGGTTACAAACGGTTCTGCTGCATTCGATACACTGCAAGCACCAATTCCGCATATTACAGTATATTATATTTGTATACACAAACTAATCACGTTTGTGACTTTATTACACTTAATTACACCTCAATGACCCATTGCGTCGGAATTTATTAGGGAACAGTCGCATTTTATCGCGATCTAACACGAATAACCGTTAGTGACATCAAATCTGAATGGATTTGACATCACTCTACCCGCAATAATATTAGAAAAAATGACACAGGACTAACAGGTACGATGCATTACGATATATTTCGAAGTATTACACGGTTACAAACGGTTCTGCTGCATTCGATACACTGCAAGCACCAATTCCGCATATTACAGTATATTATATTTGTATACACAAACTAATCACGTTTGTGACTTTATTACACTTAATTACACCTCAATGACCCATTGCGTCGGAATTTATTAGGGAACAGTCGCATTTTATCGCGATCTAACACGAATAACCGTTAGTGACATCAAATCTGAATGGATTTGACATCACTCTACCCGCAATAATATTAGAAAAAATGACACAGGACTAACAGGTACGATGCATTACGATATATTTCGAAGTATTACACGGTTACAAACGGTTCTGCTGCATTCGATACACTGCAAGCACCAATTCCGCATATTACAGTATATTATATTTGTATACACAAACTAATCACGTTTGTGACTTTATTACACTTAATTACACCTCAATGACCCATTGCGTCGGAATTTATTAGGGAACAGTCGCATTTTATCGCGATCTAACACGAATAACCGTTAGTGACATCAAATCTGAATGGATTTGACATCACTCTACCCGCAATAATATTAGAAAAAATGACACAGGACTAACAGGTACGATGCATTACGATATATTTCGAAGTATTACACGGTTACAAACGGTTCTGCTGCATTCGATACACTGCAAGCACCAATTCCGCATATTACAGTATATTATATTTGTATACACAAACTAATCACGTTTGTGACTTTATTACACTTAATTACACCTCAATGACCCATTGCGTCGGAATTTATTAGGGAACAGTCGCATTTTATCGCGATCTAACACGAATAACCGTTAGTGACATCAAATCTGAATGGATTTGACATCACTCTACCCGCAATAATATTAGAAAAAATGACACAGGACTAACAGGTACGATGCATTACGATATATTTCGAAGTATTACACGGTTACAAACGGTTCTGCTGCATTCGATACACTGCAAGCACCAATTCCGCATATTACAGTATATTATATTTGTATACACAAACTAATCACGTTTGTGACTTTATTACACTTAATTACACCTCAATGACCCATTGCGTCGGAATTTATTAGGGAACAGTCGCATTTTATCGCGATCTAACACGAATAACCGTTAGTGACATCAAATCTGAATGGATTTGACATCACTCTACCCGCAATAATATTAGAAAAAATGACACAGGACTAACAGGTACGATGCATTACGATATATTTCGAAGTATTACACGGTTACAAACGGTTCTGCTGCATTCGATACACTGCAAGCACCAATTCCGCATATTACAGTATATTATATTTGTATACACAAACTAATCACGTTTGTGACTTTATTACACTTAATTACACCTCAATGACCCATTGCGTCGGAATTTATTAGGGAACAGTCGCATTTTATCGCGATCTAACACGAATAACCGTTAGTGACATCAAATCTGAATGGATTTGACATCACTCTACCCGCAATAATATTAGAAAAAATGACACAGGACTAACAGGTACGATGCATTACGATATATTTCGAAGTATTACACGGTTACAAACGGTTCTGCTGCATTCGATACACTGCAAGCACCAATTCCGCATATTACAGTATATTATATTTGTATACACAAACTAATCACGTTTGTGACTTTATTACACTTAATTACACCTCAATGACCCATTGCGTCGGAATTTATTAGGGAACAGTCGCATTTTATCGCGATCTAACACGAATAACCGTTAGTGACATCAAATCTGAATGGATTTGACATCACTCTACCCGCAATAATATTAGAAAAAATGACACAGGACTAACAGGTACGATGCATTACGATATATTTCGAAGTATTACACGGTTACAAACGGTTCTGCTGCATTCGATACACTGCAAGCACCAATTCCGCATATTACAGTATATTATATTTGTATACACAAACTAATCACGTTTGTGACTTTATTACACTTAATTACACCTCAATGACCCATTGCGTCGGAATTTATTAGGGAACAGTCGCATTTTATCGCGATCTAACACGAATAACCGTTAGTGACATCAAATCTGAATGGATTTGACATCACTCTACCCGCAATAATATTAGAAAAAATGACACAGGACTAACAGGTACGATGCATTACGATATATTTCGAAGTATTACACGGTTACAAACGGTTCTGCTGCATTCGATACACTGCAAGCACCAATTCCGCATATTACAGTATATTATATTTGTATACACAAACTAATCACGTTTGTGACTTTATTACACTTAATTACACCTCAATGACCCATTGCGTCGGAATTTATTAGGGAACAGTCGCATTTTATCGCGATCTAACACGAATAACCGTTAGTGACATCAAATCTGAATGGATTTGACATCACTCTACCCGCAATAATATTAGAAAAAATGACACAGGACTAACAGGTACGATGCATTACGATATATTTCGAAGTATTACACGGTTACAAACGGTTCTGCTGCATTCGATACACTGCAAGCACCAATTCCGCATATTACAGTATATTATATTTGTATACACAAACTAATCACGTTTGTGACTTTATTACACTTAATTACACCTCAATGACCCATTGCGTCGGAATTTATTAGGGAACAGTCGCATTTTATCGCGATCTAACACGAATAACCGTTAGTGACATCAAATCTGAATGGATTTGACATCACTCTACCCGCAATAATATTAGAAAAAATGACACAGGACTAACAGGTACGATGCATTACGATATATTTCGAAGTATTACACGGTTACAAACGGTTCTGCTGCATTCGATACACTGCAAGCACCAATTCCGCATATTACAGTATATTATATTTGTATACACAAACTAATCACGTTTGTGACTTTATTACACTTAATTACACCTCAATGACCCATTGCGTCGGAATTTATTAGGGAACAGTCGCATTTTATCGCGATCTAACACGAATAACCGTTAGTGACATCAAATCTGAATGGATTTGACATCACTCTACCCGCAATAATATTAGAAAAAATGACACAGGACTAACAGGTACGATGCATTACGATATATTTCGAAGTATTACACGGTTACAAACGGTTCTGCTGCATTCGATACACTGCAAGCACCAATTCCGCATATTACAGTATATTATATTTGTATACACAAACTAATCACGTTTGTGACTTTATTACACTTAATTACACCTCAATGACCCATTGCGTCGGAATTTATTAGGGAACAGTCGCATTTTATCGCGATCTAACACGAATAACCGTTAGTGACATCAAATCTGAATGGATTTGACATCACTCTACCCGCAATAATATTAGAAAAAATGACACAGGACTAACAGGTACGATGCATTACGATATATTTCGAAGTATTACACGGTTACAAACGGTTCTGCTGCATTCGATACACTGCAAGCACCAATTCCGCATATTACAGTATATTATATTTGTATACACAAACTAATCACGTTTGTGACTTTATTACACTTAATTACACCTCAATGACCCATTGCGTCGGAATTTATTAGGGAACAGTCGCATTTTATCGCGATCTAACACGAATAACCGTTAGTGACATCAAATCTGAATGGATTTGACATCACTCTACCCGCAATAATATTAGAAAAAATGACACAGGACTAACAGGTACGATGCATTACGATATATTTCGAAGTATTACACGGTTACAAACGGTTCTGCTGCATTCGATACACTGCAAGCACCAATTCCGCATATTACAGTATATTATATTTGTATACACAAACTAATCACGTTTGTGACTTTATTACACTTAATTACACCTCAATGACCCATTGCGTCGGAATTTATTAGGGAACAGTCGCATTTTATCGCGATCTAACACGAATAACCGTTAGTGACATCAAATCTGAATGGATTTGACATCACTCTACCCGCAATAATATTAGAAAAAATGACACAGGACTAACAGGTACGATGCATTACGATATATTTCGAAGTATTACACGGTTACAAACGGTTCTGCTGCATTCGATACACTGCAAGCACCAATTCCGCATATTACAGTATATTATATTTGTATACACAAACTAATCACGTTTGTGACTTTATTACACTTAATTACACCTCAATGACCCATTGCGTCGGAATTTATTAGGGAACAGTCGCATTTTATCGCGATCTAACACGAATAACCGTTAGTGACATCAAATCTGAATGGATTTGACATCACTCTACCCGCAATAATATTAGAAAAAATGACACAGGACTAACAGGTACGATGCATTACGATATATTTCGAAGTATTACACGGTTACAAACGGTTCTGCTGCATTCGATACACTGCAAGCACCAATTCCGCATATTACAGTATATTATATTTGTATACACAAACTAATCACGTTTGTGACTTTATTACACTTAATTACACCTCAATGACCCATTGCGTCGGAATTTATTAGGGAACAGTCGCATTTTATCGCGATCTAACACGAATAACCGTTAGTGACATCAAATCTGAATGGATTTGACATCACTCTACCCGCAATAATATTAGAAAAAATGACACAGGACTAACAGGTACGATGCATTACGATATATTTCGAAGTATTACACGGTTACAAACGGTTCTGCTGCATTCGATACACTGCAAGCACCAATTCCGCATATTACAGTATATTATATTTGTATACACAAACTAATCACGTTTGTGACTTTATTACACTTAATTACACCTCAATGACCCATTGCGTCGGAATTTATTAGGGAACAGTCGCATTTTATCGCGATCTAACACGAATAACCGTTAGTGACATCAAATCTGAATGGATTTGACATCACTCTACCCGCAATAATATTAGAAAAAATGACACAGGACTAACAGGTACGATGCATTACGATATATTTCGAAGTATTACACGGTTACAAACGGTTCTGCTGCATTCGATACACTGCAAGCACCAATTCCGCATATTACAGTATATTATATTTGTATACACAAACTAATCACGTTTGTGACTTTATTACACTTAATTACACCTCAATGACCCATTGCGTCGGAATTTATTAGGGAACAGTCGCATTTTATCGCGATCTAACACGAATAACCGTTAGTGACATCAAATCTGAATGGATTTGACATCACTCTACCCGCAATAATATTAGAAAAAATGACACAGGACTAACAGGTACGATGCATTACGATATATTTCGAAGTATTACACGGTTACAAACGGTTCTGCTGCATTCGATACACTGCAAGCACCAATTCCGCATATTACAGTATATTATATTTGTATACACAAACTAATCACGTTTGTGACTTTATTACACTTAATTACACCTCAATGACCCATTGCGTCGGAATTTATTAGGGAACAGTCGCATTTTATCGCGATCTAACACGAATAACCGTTAGTGACATCAAATCTGAATGGATTTGACATCACTCTACCCGCAATAATATTAGAAAAAATGACACAGGACTAACAGGTACGATGCATTACGATATATTTCGAAGTATTACACGGTTACAAACGGTTCTGCTGCATTCGATACACTGCAAGCACCAATTCCGCATATTACAGTATATTATATTTGTATACACAAACTAATCACGTTTGTGACTTTATTACACTTAATTACACCTCAATGACCCATTGCGTCGGAATTTATTAGGGAACAGTCGCATTTTATCGCGATCTAACACGAATAACCGTTAGTGACATCAAATCTGAATGGATTTGACATCACTCTACCCGCAATAATATTAGAAAAAATGACACAGGACTAACAGGTACGATGCATTACGATATATTTCGAAGTATTACACGGTTACAAACGGTTCTGCTGCATTCGATACACTGCAAGCACCAATTCCGCATATTACAGTATATTATATTTGTATACACAAACTAATCACGTTTGTGACTTTATTACACTTAATTACACCTCAATGACCCATTGCGTCGGAATTTATTAGGGAACAGTCGCATTTTATCGCGATCTAACACGAATAACCGTTAGTGACATCAAATCTGAATGGATTTGACATCACTCTACCCGCAATAATATTAGAAAAAATGACACAGGACTAACAGGTACGATGCATTACGATATATTTCGAAGTATTACACGGTTACAAACGGTTCTGCTGCATTCGATACACTGCAAGCACCAATTCCGCATATTACAGTATATTATATTTGTATACACAAACTAATCACGTTTGTGACTTTATTACACTTAATTACACCTCAATGACCCATTGCGTCGGAATTTATTAGGGAACAGTCGCATTTTATCGCGATCTAACACGAATAACCGTTAGTGACATCAAATCTGAATGGATTTGACATCACTCTACCCGCAATAATATTAGAAAAAATGACACAGGACTAACAGGTACGATGCATTACGATATATTTCGAAGTATTACACGGTTACAAACGGTTCTGCTGCATTCGATACACTGCAAGCACCAATTCCGCATATTACAGTATATTATATTTGTATACACAAACTAATCACGTTTGTGACTTTATTACACTTAATTACACCTCAATGACCCATTGCGTCGGAATTTATTAGGGAACAGTCGCATTTTATCGCGATCTAACACGAATAACCGTTAGTGACATCAAATCTGAATGGATTTGACATCACTCTACCCGCAATAATATTAGAAAAAATGACACAGGACTAACAGGTACGATGCATTACGATATATTTCGAAGTATTACACGGTTACAAACGGTTCTGCTGCATTCGATACACTGCAAGCACCAATTCCGCATATTACAGTATATTATATTTGTATACACAAACTAATCACGTTTGTGACTTTATTACACTTAATTACACCTCAATGACCCATTGCGTCGGAATTTATTAGGGAACAGTCGCATTTTATCGCGATCTAACACGAATAACCGTTAGTGACATCAAATCTGAATGGATTTGACATCACTCTACCCGCAATAATATTAGAAAAAATGACACAGGACTAACAGGTACGATGCATTACGATATATTTCGAAGTATTACACGGTTACAAACGGTTCTGCTGCATTCGATACACTGCAAGCACCAATTCCGCATATTACAGTATATTATATTTGTATACACAAACTAATCACGTTTGTGACTTTATTACACTTAATTACACCTCAATGACCCATTGCGTCGGAATTTATTAGGGAACAGTCGCATTTTATCGCGATCTAACACGAATAACCGTTAGTGACATCAAATCTGAATGGATTTGACATCACTCTACCCGCAATAATATTAGAAAAAATGACACAGGACTAACAGGTACGATGCATTACGATATATTTCGAAGTATTACACGGTTACAAACGGTTCTGCTGCATTCGATACACTGCAAGCACCAATTCCGCATATTACAGTATATTATATTTGTATACACAAACTAATCACGTTTGTGACTTTATTACACTTAATTACACCTCAATGACCCATTGCGTCGGAATTTATTAGGGAACAGTCGCATTTTATCGCGATCTAACACGAATAACCGTTAGTGACATCAAATCTGAATGGATTTGACATCACTCTACCCGCAATAATATTAGAAAAAATGACACAGGACTAACAGGTACGATGCATTACGATATATTTCGAAGTATTACACGGTTACAAACGGTTCTGCTGCATTCGATACACTGCAAGCACCAATTCCGCATATTACAGTATATTATATTTGTATACACAAACTAATCACGTTTGTGACTTTATTACACTTAATTACACCTCAATGACCCATTGCGTCGGAATTTATTAGGGAACAGTCGCATTTTATCGCGATCTAACACGAATAACCGTTAGTGACATCAAATCTGAATGGATTTGACATCACTCTACCCGCAATAATATTAGAAAAAATGACACAGGACTAACAGGTACGATGCATTACGATATATTTCGAAGTATTACACGGTTACAAACGGTTCTGCTGCATTCGATACACTGCAAGCACCAATTCCGCATATTACAGTATATTATATTTGTATACACAAACTAATCACGTTTGTGACTTTATTACACTTAATTACACCTCAATGACCCATTGCGTCGGAATTTATTAGGGAACAGTCGCATTTTATCGCGATCTAACACGAATAACCGTTAGTGACATCAAATCTGAATGGATTTGACATCACTCTACCCGCAATAATATTAGAAAAAATGACACAGGACTAACAGGTACGATGCATTACGATATATTTCGAAGTATTACACGGTTACAAACGGTTCTGCTGCATTCGATACACTGCAAGCACCAATTCCGCATATTACAGTATATTATATTTGTATACACAAACTAATCACGTTTGTGACTTTATTACACTTAATTACACCTCAATGACCCATTGCGTCGGAATTTATTAGGGAACAGTCGCATTTTATCGCGATCTAACACGAATAACCGTTAGTGACATCAAATCTGAATGGATTTGACATCACTCTACCCGCAATAATATTAGAAAAAATGACACAGGACTAACAGGTACGATGCATTACGATATATTTCGAAGTATTACACGGTTACAAACGGTTCTGCTGCATTCGATACACTGCAAGCACCAATTCCGCATATTACAGTATATTATATTTGTATACACAAACTAATCACGTTTGTGACTTTATTACACTTAATTACACCTCAATGACCCATTGCGTCGGAATTTATTAGGGAACAGTCGCATTTTATCGCGATCTAACACGAATAACCGTTAGTGACATCAAATCTGAATGGATTTGACATCACTCTACCCGCAATAATATTAGAAAAAATGACACAGGACTAACAGGTACGATGCATTACGATATATTTCGAAGTATTACACGGTTACAAACGGTTCTGCTGCATTCGATACACTGCAAGCACCAATTCCGCATATTACAGTATATTATATTTGTATACACAAACTAATCACGTTTGTGACTTTATTACACTTAATTACACCTCAATGACCCATTGCGTCGGAATTTATTAGGGAACAGTCGCATTTTATCGCGATCTAACACGAATAACCGTTAGTGACATCAAATCTGAATGGATTTGACATCACTCTACCCGCAATAATATTAGAAAAAATGACACAGGACTAACAGGTACGATGCATTACGATATATTTCGAAGTATTACACGGTTACAAACGGTTCTGCTGCATTCGATACACTGCAAGCACCAATTCCGCATATTACAGTATATTATATTTGTATACACAAACTAATCACGTTTGTGACTTTATTACACTTAATTACACCTCAATGACCCATTGCGTCGGAATTTATTAGGGAACAGTCGCATTTTATCGCGATCTAACACGAATAACCGTTAGTGACATCAAATCTGAATGGATTTGACATCACTCTACCCGCAATAATATTAGAAAAAATGACACAGGACTAACAGGTACGATGCATTACGATATATTTCGAAGTATTACACGGTTACAAACGGTTCTGCTGCATTCGATACACTGCAAGCACCAATTCCGCATATTACAGTATATTATATTTGTATACACAAACTAATCACGTTTGTGACTTTATTACACTTAATTACACCTCAATGACCCATTGCGTCGGAATTTATTAGGGAACAGTCGCATTTTATCGCGATCTAACACGAATAACCGTTAGTGACATCAAATCTGAATGGATTTGACATCACTCTACCCGCAATAATATTAGAAAAAATGACACAGGACTAACAGGTACGATGCATTACGATATATTTCGAAGTATTACACGGTTACAAACGGTTCTGCTGCATTCGATACACTGCAAGCACCAATTCCGCATATTACAGTATATTATATTTGTATACACAAACTAATCACGTTTGTGACTTTATTACACTTAATTACACCTCAATGACCCATTGCGTCGGAATTTATTAGGGAACAGTCGCATTTTATCGCGATCTAACACGAATAACCGTTAGTGACATCAAATCTGAATGGATTTGACATCACTCTACCCGCAATAATATTAGAAAAAATGACACAGGACTAACAGGTACGATGCATTACGATATATTTCGAAGTATTACACGGTTACAAACGGTTCTGCTGCATTCGATACACTGCAAGCACCAATTCCGCATATTACAGTATATTATATTTGTATACACAAACTAATCACGTTTGTGACTTTATTACACTTAATTACACCTCAATGACCCATTGCGTCGGAATTTATTAGGGAACAGTCGC
>JAWNGG020000527.1:0-10742 GCA_036937485.2 Tetragonisca angustula | reverse complement strand
GTACGAGTTCGGCATATTACCGTATATTATATTTGTAGACACAAACAATTCACGTTTGTGACTGTATTACACTTACTTACACCTCAATGACCCATTGAGTTGAAATTTATTATGGAACATTCGCATTTTATCGCGATTTAACACGAATGACCGTTAGTGACATCAAATCTGAATGGACTTGACATGACTCTAACGGCAATAGTATTAGAAAAAATGACACAGGACTAACAGGTACGATGCATTACGATATATTTCGACGTATTACACGTTTACAAACGGTTCTGAGGCATTCGATACACTACAAGAACGAATTCCGCATATTACCGTATATTATATTTGTAGACACATACTAATCACGTTTGTGTCTGTATTACACGTAATTACACCTCAATGACCCATTGAGTCGGAATTTATTATGGAACAGTCGCATTTTATCGCGATCTAACACGAATGACCGATAGTGACATCAAATCTGAATGAATTTGACATCACGTTTCCCTCAATAATATTAGAAAGGATAACACAGGACTAACAGGTACGATGCATTACTATATAATTAGACGTATTGCACGTTTACAAACGGTTCTGCTGCATTCGATACACTGCAACAACGAATTCCGCATATTCGAGTACATAATATTTGTAAGCACATACTAATCACGTTCGTGACTGTATTACACTTAATTACACCTCAATGACCCATTGAGTCGGAATTAATTAGGGAACAGTGGCATTTTATCGCGATCTAACACGAATGACCGTTAGTAACATCAAATCTGAATGGATTTGACATCACGTTACCCTCAATAATATTAGAAGGAATGACACAGAACTAACAGGTACCAAGCATTACGATACATTTCGACGTATTACAAGTTTACATACGGTTCTGCTGCATTCGGTACACTGCAACAACGAATTCCGCATATTACACACATAATATTTGTAAACACATACTAATCACGTTTGTGACTGTATTACACTTAAATACACCTCAATGACCCGTTGATTCGGAGTTTATTAGGGAACAGTCGCATTTTATCGCGATCTAACACGAATGACCGTTAGTGACATCACATCTGAGTGGATTTGACATGACTCTTCCGGCAATAATATTAGAAAAAATGACACAGGACTAACAGGTACGATGCATTACGATATATTTCGACGTATTACACGTTTACAAACGGTTCTGCTGCATTCGATACATTGCAAGTACGAATTCCGCATATGACCGAATATTAAATTTGTAGACACATACTAATCACGTTTGTGACTGTATTACACTTAAATACACCTCAATGACCCATTGAGTCGGAATTTATTAGGGAACAGTCGCATTTTATCGCGATCTAACACGAATGACCGTTAGTGACATCAAATCTGAATGGATTTGACATGACTCTTCCAGATATAATACTAGAAAAAATGACACAGGACTAACACGTACGATGCATTACGATATATTTCGACGTATTACACGTTTACAAACGGTTCTGCTACATTCGATGCACTGCAAGTACGAATTCCGCATATTACCGTATATTATATTGGTAGACACATACTAATCACGTTTGTGACTCTATTACACTTAATTACACCTCAATGACCCATTAAGTCGTAATTTATTAGGGAACAGCCGCATTTTATCGCGATCTAACACGAATGACCGTTAGTGACATCAAATCTGAATGGATTTGACATGATTCTGCCGGCAATAATGTTAGAAAAAATGACACAGGACTAACAGGTACGATGCATTACGACATGTTTCGACGTATTACACGTTTACAAACGGTTCTGCTGCATTCGAAACGTTGCAGGTACGAATTCCGCATATTACCGTATATTATATTTGTAGACACATACTAATCACGTTTGTGACTGTATTACACTTAATTACAGCTCAATAACCCATTGAGTCGAAATTTATTAGGGAACAGTCGCATTTTAACGCGATCTAACACGAATGACCGTTAGTGACACCAAACCAGAATGGATTTGACATCACGTTTCCCTCAATAATATTAGAAAGGGTGACACAGGACTAACACGTACGATGCATTACGATATATATCGAAGTATTTCACTTTTACAAACTGTTCTGCTGCATTCGATACACTGCAACTACGAATTCCGCTAATTACAGTACATAATATGTGTAAACACATACTAATCATGTTTGTGACTGTATTACACTTAATTACACCTCAATGAACCATTCAGTCGGAATTTATTAGGGAACAGACGCAATTTATCGCGATCTAACACGATTGACCGTTAGTGACATCAAATCTGAATGGATTTGACATGACTCTTCCGGCAATAATATTAGAAAAAATGACACAGGACTAACAGGTACGATGCATAACGACATATTTCGACCTACTACACGTTTACAAACGGTTCTGCTACATTCGATACACTGCAAGTACGAATTCCGCATATTACCGTATATTATATTTGTAGACACATACTAACCACGTTTGTGACTGTATTACACTTAATTACAACCTCAATGACCAATTGAGTCGGAATTTATTAGGGAACAGTCGCATTTTATCGCGATCAAACACGAATTACCGTTAGTGACATCACATCTGAATGGATTTGACATCACCCTTCCCCCAATAATATTAGAAAGAATGACACAGGACTAACAGGTACAATGCATTACGTTATATTTCCACGTATTACACGGTTATACACGGTTCTGCGGCATTCGATACACTGCAAGTACGAAATCCGCATATTACCTTATACTATATTTGTCGACACATACTAATCACGTTTGTGACTGTATTACACTCAATTACACCTCAATGACCCACTGAGTCGGAATTTATTAGGGAACAGTCGCATTTTATCGCGATCTAACACGAATGACCCTTAGTGACATCAAATCTTAATGGATTTGACTCCACGCTTCCAGCAATGTATCAGAAAATCTGTCACAGTACTAACAGGTACAATGCATTACGTTACTTTTCCACGTATTACACTGTTACACACGGTTCTGCGGCATTCGATACACTGCAAGTACGGAATCCGCATATTACCGTATATTATATTTGTAGACACATACTAATCACGTTTGTGACGGTATTACACCCAATTACACCTCAATGACCGACTGAGTCGGAATTTATTAGGGTACAGCCGCATTTTATCGCGATCTAACACGAATGACGACCGTTAGTGACATCAAATCTGAATGGATTTGATATGACTCTTGGGGCAATAATATTAGAAAAAGTGACACAGTACTAACAGGTACGATGCATTACGATGTATTTCGAAGTTTAACACGTATACAAACGGCTCTGCTGCATTCGATACACTGCAAGTACGAAATCCGCATATTACCGTATATTATATTTGTAGACACATACTAATCACGTTTGTGACTGTATTACACTTAATTACACCTCATTGACTCATTGAGTCGGAATTTATTAGGTAACAGTCGCATATTTCCGCGATCCAACACGAATGACCGTTAGTGACATCAGATATGAATGGATTTGACATGACTCTTCCGGCAATAATATTAGAAAGAATGACACAGTACTAACAGGTACGATGCATTACGATGTATTTCGAAGTATTGCACGTATACAAACGGTTCTGCTGCATTCGATACACTGCAAGTACGAAATCCGCATATTACCGTATGTTATATTTGTAGACACATACTAAACACGTTTGTGACTGTATTACACTTAATTACACTTCAATGACCGACTGAGTCGGAATTTATTACGGAACAGTCGCATTTTATCGCGATCTAACACGAATGACCGTTAGTGACATCAAATCTGAATGGATTTGACATCACGCTTCCCGCAATATATCAGAAAATATGTCACAGGACTAACAGGTACAATGCATTACGTTACGTTTCCACGTATTACACTGTTACACACGGTTCTGCGGCATTCGATACACTGCAAGTACGAATTCCGCATATTACAGTATATTATATTTGTAGACACGTACTAATCACTTTTGTGACTGTATTACACTTAACTACACCTCATTGACCAATTGAGTCGGAATTTATTAGGTAACAGTGGCATATTTCCGCGATCTATCACGAATGACCGTTAGTGACATCAAATCTGAATGGATTTGACATGACTCTTCCGGCAATAATATTAGAAAAGGTGACAAAGTACTAACAGGTACGATGAATTACGATGTATTTCGAAGTTTTTCACGTATACAAACGGTTCTGCTGCATTCGATACACTGCAAGTACGAAATCCGCATATTACCGTAAATTATATTTCTAGACACATACTAATCACGTTTGTGACTCTATTACACTTAATTACACCTCAATGACGCACTGAGTCGGAATTTATTAGGGAGCAGTTGCATTTTATCGCGATCTAACACGAATGACCGTTAGTGACATCAAATCTGAATGGATTTGACATGACTCTTCCGGCAATAATATTAGAAAAAATGACACAGGACTAACAGGTACGATGCATTACGATATATTTCGACGTATTACACGTTTACAAACGGTTCTGCTGCATTCGATACACTGCAAGTACGAATTCCGCATATTATATTAATATTTGTAGACACATACTAATCACGTTTGTGACTGTATTACACTTAATTACACCTCAATTACCCATTGAGTCGGAATTTATTAGGGAACAGTCGCATTTTATCGCGATCTAACACGAATGACCGTTAGTGACATCAAATCTGAATGGATTTGACATGATTCTGCCGGCAATAATGTTAGAAAAAATGACACAGGACTAACAGGTACGATGCATTACGACATGTTTCGACGTATTACACGTTTACAAACGGTTCTGCTGCATTCGAAACGTTGCAGGTACGAATTCCGCATATTACCGTATATTATATTTGTAGACACATACTAATCACGTTTGTGACTGTATTACACTTAATTACAGCTCAATAACCCATTGAGTCGAAATTTATTAGGGAACAGTCGCATTTTAACGCGATCTAACACGAATGACCGTTAGTGACACCAAACCAGAATGGATTTGACATCACGTTTCCCTCAATAATATTAGAAAGGGTGACACAGGACTAACACGTACGATGCATTACGATATATATCGAAGTATTTCACTTTTACAAACTGTTCTGCTGCATTCGATACACTGCAACTACGAATTCCGCTAATTACAGTACATAATATGTGTAAACACATACTAATCATGTTTGTGACTGTATTACACTTAATTACACCTCAATGAACCATTCAGTCGGAATTTATTAGGGAACAGACGCAATTTATCGCGATCTAACACGATTGACCGTTAGTGACATCAAATCTGAATGGATTTGACATGACTCTTCCGGCAATAATATTAGAAAAAATGACACAGGAGTAACAGGTACGATGCAAACGATATATTTCGACGTACTACACGTTTACAAACGGTTCTGCTACATTCGATACACTGCAAGTACGAATTCCGCATATTACCGTATATTATATTTGTAGACACATACTAATCACGTTTGTGACTGTATTACACTTAATTACAACCTCAATGACCAATTGAGTCGGAATTTATTAGGGAACAGTCGCATTTTATCGCGATCAAACACGAATTACCGTTAGTGACATCACATCTGAATGGATTTGACATCACGCTTCCCCCAATAATATTAGAAAGAATGACACAGGACTAACAGGTACAATGCATTACGTTATATTTCCACGTATTACACGGTTATACACGGTTCTGCGGCATTCGATACACTGCAAGTACGAAATCCGCATATTACCTTATACTATATTTGTCGACACATACTAATCACGTTTGTGACTGTATTACACTTAATTACACCTCAATGACCCACTGAGTCGGAATTTATTAGGGAACAGTCGCATTTTATCGCGATCTAACACGAATGACCCTTAGTGACATCAAATCTTAATGGATTTGACTTCACGCTTCCAGCAATATATCAGAAAAACTGTCACAGTACTAACAGGTACAATGCATTACGTTACTTTTCCACGTATTACACTGTTACACACGGTTCTGCGGCATTCGATACACTGCAAGTACGGAATCCGCATATTACCGTATATTATATTTGTAGACACATACTAATCACGTTTGTGACGGTATTACACCCAATTACACCTCAATGACCGACTGAGTCGGAATTTATTAGGGTACAGCCGCATTTTATCGCGATCTAACACGAATGACCGTTAGTGACATCAAATCTGAATGGATTTGATATGACTCTTGGGGCAATAATATTAGAAAAAGTGACACAGTACTAACAGGTACGATGCATTACGATGTATTTCGAAGTTTAACACGTATACAAACGGCTCTGCTGCATTCGATACACTGCAAGTACGAAATCCGCATATTACCGTATATTATATTTGTAGACACATACTAATCACGTTTGTGACTGTATTACACTTAATTACACCTCAATGACCCAGTGAGTCGGAATTTATTAGGGAACAGTCGCATTTTATCGCGATCTAACACGAATGACCGTTAGTGACATCAAATCTGAATGGATTTGACATCACGCTTCCCGCAATATATTAGAAAAAATGTCACAGGACTCTCAGGTACGATGCATTACGTTATATTTCCACGTATTACACGGTTACACACGGTTCTGCGGCATTCGACACACTGCAAGTACGAAATCCGCATATTACCGTATATTATATTTGTAGACACATACTAATCACGTTTGTGACTGTATTACACTCAATTACACCTCAATGACCGACTGAGTCGGAATTTATTAGGGAACAGCCGCATTTTATCGCAATCTAACACGAATGACCGTTAGTGACATCAAATCTGAATGGATTTACATGACTCTTCCGGCAATAATATTAGAAAAAGTGACACAGTACTAACAGGTACGATGCATTACGTTATATTTCCACGTATTACACGGATACACACGGTTCTGCGGCATTCGATACACTGCAAGTACGAATTCCGCATATTACAGTATATTATATTTGTAGACACGTACTAATCACGTTTGTGACTGTATTACACTTAATTACACCTCAATGACCCACTGAGTCGGAATTTATTAGGGAACAGTCGCATTTTATCGCGATCTAACACGAATGACCGTTAGTGGCATCAAATCTGAATGGATTTGACATGACTCTTCCGGCAATAATATTAGAAAAAGTGACACAGTACTAACAGGTACGATGCATTACGATGTATTTCGAAGTTTTACACGTATACAAACGTTTCTGCTGCATTCGATACACTGCAAGCACGAAATCCGCATATTACCGTATATTATATTTGTAGACACATACTAATCACGTTTGTGACTGTATTACACTTAATTACACCTCATTGACTCATTGAGTCGGAATTTATTAGGTAACAGTCGCATATTTCCGCGATCCAACACGAATGACCGTTAGTGACATCAGATATGAATGGATTTGACATGACTCTTCCGGCAATAATATTAGAAAGGGTGACACAGTACTAACAGGTACGATGCATTACGATGTATTTCGAAGTTTTGCACGTATACAAACGGTTCTGCTGCATTCGATACACTGCAAGTACGAAATCCGCATATTACCGTATGTTATATTTGTAGACACATACTAAACACGTTTGTGACTGTATTACACTTAATTACACTTCAATGACCGACTGAGTCGGAATTTATTACGGAACAGTCGCATTTTATCGCGATCTAACACGAATGACCGTTAGTGACATCAAATCTGATGGATTTGACATCACGCTTCCAGCAATATATGAGAAAAAATGTCACAGGACTAACAGGTACAATGCATTACGTTACATTTCCACGTATTACACTGTTACACACGGTTCTCCGGCATTCGATACACTGCAAGTACGAATTCCGCATATTACAGTATATTATATTTGGAGACACGTACTAATCACTTTTGTGACTGTATTACACTTAACTACACCTCATTGACCAATTGAGTCGGAATTTATTAGGTAACAGTGGCATATTTCCGCGATCTATCACGAATGACCGTTAGTGACATCAAATCTGAATGGATTTGACATGACTCTTCCGGCAATAATATTAGAAAAGGTGACAAAGTACTAACAGGTACGATGAATTACGATGTATTTCGAAGTTTTACACGTATACAAACGTTTCTGCTGCATTCGATACACTGCAAGCACGAAATCCGCATATTACCGTATATTATATTTGTAGACACATACTAATCACGTTTGTGACTGTATTACACTTAATTACACCTCATTGACCCATTGAGTCGGAATTTATTAGGTAACAGTCGCATATTTCCGCGATCTAACACGAATGACCGTTAGTGACATCTAATCTGAATGGATTTGACATGACTCTTCCGGCAATAATATTAGAAAAGGTGACACAGCTCTAACAGGTACGATGCATTACGATATATTTCGACGTATTACACGTATACAAACGGTTCTGCTGCATTCGATAAACTGCAAGTACGAACTCCGCATATTACCGTATGTTATATTTGTAGACACATACTAAACACGTTTGTGACTGAATTACACTTAATTACACTTCAATGACACGTAGAGTCGGAATTTATTAGGGAACAGTCGCATTTTATCGCGATCTAATAAGAATGACCGTTAGTGACATCAAATCTGATGGATTTGACATCACGCTTCCTGCAATATATGAGAGAAAATGTCACAGGACTAACAGGTACCATGCATTAGGTTAAATTTCCACGTATTACACTGTTACACACGGTTCTCCGGCATTCGATACACTGCAAGTACGAATTCCGCATATTACAGTATATTATATTTGGAGACACGTACTAATCACTTTTGTGACTGTATTACACTTAACTACACCTCATTGACCAATTGAGTCGGAATTTATTAGGTAACAGTGGCATATTTCCGCGATCTATCACGAATGACCGTTAGTGACATCAAATCTGAATGGATTTGACATGACTCTTCCGGCAATTATATTAGAAAAGGTGACAAAGTACTAACAGGTACGATGAATTACGATGTATTTCGAAGTTTTTCACGTATACAAACGGTTCTGCTGCATTCGATACACTGCAAGTACGAAATCCGCATATTACGGTAAATTATATTTCTAGACACATACTAATCACGTTTGTGACTCTATTACACTTAATTACACCTCAATGACGCACTGAGTCGGAATTTATTAGGGAGCAGTTGCATTTTATCGCGATCTAACACGAATGACCGTTAGTGACATCAAATCTTAATGGATTTGACATCACGATTCCAGCAATATATCAAAAAAAATGTCACAGTACTAACAGGTACAATGCATTACGTTATATTTCCACGTATTACACGGTTACACACGGTTCTGCTGCATTCGATACATTGCAAGTACGAATTGCGCATATTACAGTATATTATATATGGAGACACGTACTAATCACTTTTGTGACTGTATTACACTTAATTACAACTCATTGACCCATTGAGTCGGAATTTATTAGGTAACAGTCGCATATTTCCGCGATCTAACACGAATGACCGTTAGTGACATCAAATCTGAATGGATTTGGCATGTCTCTTCCGGCATTAATATTAGAAAAAGTGACACAGTACTAAGAGGTACGATGCATTACGATGTATTTCGAAGTTTTACACGTATTCAAACGGTTCTGCTGCATTCGATACACTGCAAGTACGAAATCCGCATATTACCGTATATTATATTTCTAGACACATACTAATCACGTTTGTGACTGTATTACACTTAATTACACCTCAATGACCCACTGAGTCGGAATTTATTAGGGAACAGTCGCATTTTATCGCGATCTAACGCGAATGACCGTTAGTGACATCAAATCTGAATGGATTTGACATGACTCTTCCGGCAATAATATTAGAAAAAGTGACACAGTACTAACAGGTACGATGCATTACGATGTATTTCGAAGTTTTACACGTATACAAACGGTTCTGCTGCATTCGATACACTGCAAGCACCAATTCCGCATATTACAGTATATTATATTTGTATACACAAACTAATCACGTTTGTGACGTTATTACACTTAATTACACCTCAATGACCCATTGCGTCGGAATTTATTAGGGAACAGTCGCATTTTATCGCGATCTAACACGAATAACCGTTAGTGACATCAAATCTGAATGGACTTGACATCACTCTACCCGCAATAATATTAGAAAGTATGACACAGGACTAACAGGTACGATGCATTACTATATATTTCGAAGTATTACACGGTTACAAACGTTTCTGCTGCATTCGAAACACAGCAGGTACGAATTCCACATATTACGGTATATTACCTTCGTAGACACATTCTAACCACGTTGGTGAATATATTGCACTTAATTACACATTCATGACCCATAGAGACGGAATCTATTAGGGAGCCGTCGTATTCTATCGCGATCTAACGCGAAAAACCGTCAGTGACATCAAATCTGAATGGTTTTGACATAACTCTTCCCGCAATAATATTAGAAAAATGACACAGGACTAACAGGTACGATGCATTACGATAAATTTCCACGTATTACACGGTTACAAACGGTTCTGCTGCATTCGATACACTGCAAGCACCAATTCCGCATAGTACAGTATATTATATTTGTATACACAAACTAATCACGTTTGTGACTTTATTACACTTAATTACACCTCAATGGCCCATTGCGTCGGAATTTATTAGG
>JAWNGG020000526.1:0-24902 GCA_036937485.2 Tetragonisca angustula | reverse complement strand
CGTCTCTCTTTCTCTCTCTCTCTCTCTCTCTCTCTCTCTCTCTTTCTCTCGCACAGTTACCGGGAAGGGAACCGGGAAACTTTCGGCTGAAAGAAAGGGAGAGGGCGAAGAAGGTCGCGTGGTTCCGACCACCAGTCGCTCGACAATCATAGAGACGTCGATGTCCCGCATACTGAACAACGTTCGCCTATCGCTCACTGCATATTAACCCTTTCAACTCGCGCGTCATGCTGGACGCGACAACAAAAATTTGCTGCGAAACTGTCGTATCGAAACGTCCACGATACGCTCTTATAAAGCGTCTCGAATATAGACTAATTATGAACGTCTTGGCTTACAGTTGATTTATGTCCTGTAAGAGAGCTACTTGCAAAAAATAAACGTGCAATCTTTGGTAAATCTGCTAACCAGAAAGTAAATCCTAATATATCACGACGCAGGTCGAATATCGAGTGGAATTGAATTAAATTTCTTCGTCGCTCAAGTGGTTAATAACTGCGTGTCGAGCAGTATTTGTATTTTAGTATTTTAGTGTCTTTCATTTGTCATCGCGAAAGACACCATATTTCGAGCATTTGTTCGTACTTTGGAATACATTCCCTTGCTTGCGCTGGCAACTGATCGCGGACCGTAACGAGCGACCAAACCGTGTACAACAATTCGTCGCTTTCTTTTTCAACACGTCGGCATGACATCGCTGGATAGAAATTATCGAGAAGCAATAAATTCATTATTTGTTTCGCCTGGGTTATACTTAGATAAATATACTTGAAACTGAGAAAATATTGCAATTTTGGAACAAAAAATTCTCGACGTGCGTGACAAGAGGTGTTAATCCCTTAACATCTAAGTGAAATTTTCATTTATTACATGAAAGTACCGTCGAATGAACAAAAAGTGGTGCTGAAATTAAATATTATTGAAAAGTTATAAAAATACATAGCATAATTTAGAATTAGCTACGTTAAAAGTAGCGAGCCAATGTTGCTAGAATTTCAAAATAACTTGGATAATGAAAGGAATTCTCGTTTGTACAGAAGCTTGAAAGTAGCAGACAATGATAATTAGATCGAGCTGTGTACGTACAAATGAATCTCGCATTAATTTTCAAGAGAAACCTCGAGATGCTGCAAAAGAGACGATGAAAACTTTGCAACATCTACCGATTATTAGACACGTATTCTCTCACGTGATAAGCATCTGTATTTGAATACGTTTGATTTCTAGTTGATTTGTGACATTTTAATTCTTCCAGCTTACCCGAACAGATTTGTCTCTCAATTAGTTCGAATAATCGATCATTCTACTGCAATCTCTAAAACTCTTCGAGTTCTCGCTCGACAATAATCATTTGCCAAGTTTTGCAAGTTCATCAACACAGATAATAAATAATTATGACTCTAGGCTATTGTTAGTCTATTCAGTATTGAACAATTCGTCTTGGACGTATTATTATACGCGCACTAATTTTCCATCGCGAGATGGATCACGAAGACGTGCAAGATGTGCTGATAGTAAATCTGAATTTTAAAAATTGTGACACTTTAATATATCACAACAGCAAAATAAAAATAAAATAAAAAGACATTGAATTTTATTTTATTTTTAATTTCATTTTATAATTTTAATAATTTAAGTTAAATATAATAAATAATTGTTATATATAAAATAATTTTGTAATTTAAGTTGAAATAAATAGAAACGGACGTTGAAAACAAATCGAGTTCGAAGGGTTAATTGTTTCATTGAGAAAGTTCCATCTTAACGTTCGTTCTCCCATTTTTCCCCCCTCGTGAGAACGAAGATTGCTAAGCTGCCGCTTGAATTTTTAAAATCTCGCCACACGAAAGAAGCGATAGATCTCCTCGTCCCTGCTGACGAACAGCCGATTCGTTGCATTCGTGAAAATAAAATCCTCCCTTGTCCCCACTGTGTTTGTCAATTCCCGGAAGATGCCGTTTTCGACAACGGGTTCGCATTATTTTGCTCGAAACGGACACCAGTTACCGGCTAACTAAATTGAGCGTATAAATTTCATCAATATTTCGCGAATGCCAAATTGAAAAGCAATGCGTCTGGCACGCCGACGTACGCGGGCGTTTTAAACGCGCGATCGTGTATACATACACGCGGCGAAATGTTTTATACATATCGGCGGTGGTCGATTGAATGCGAATTTTCATTAAATCGCGGCCAGTCATTCGCTCTCGTGCCGACCGAGTGTATATCCGTCAACTCGTTAAACGTTGCTCGCGAATGCGTATGCACGCGAGTCGGAAAGAACCCTCTCTCTCCCTCGTGCAGATCTCTTTCTCGACTTCTCGAGAGAAGTTTCATTCGCAAGTGGCGCAACTTGCGTTCATCCCGCGATTAGCCTAGTAATCGCGCGCCATGATGACGTCTAATGAAATAACGGGAGAAATTTGCAATTACGCCAACTAGCTGGCGCCGCGCGCTCTTCCTCCCACCCTCTTCCTCCCTTCCGCGCGTTCATTGTAACGTGACCGTGCACGCACGCACACACCCACACGAACGGTGTTATCGCCACGTTTGGCCACGTTAATTTCACCTGTAATTCGAGCCGGTAATTTCGCAGAAATATCAGGATACGTCAGTATCGATGTGTGCTTGCGGAAACGATCTCGATCTTCTCGACGTCACTTTGCCGGGGACACTTTGGCTGTCGCGAGTGCAACTCCAAATCGGTGAATCGCATCGCGAACGATCGTTTCCATGAACATTAACAATCGGGCAAACAGTCGGCCTGAGCACAAAGCGCCGCAATCCCCACCCCCTTTGTAATGTTTGCCCTCTGTTGCCGTAATTCGCTCCAACGTTACGTCCGTTCTCGCCTCTGCTAGCTTTCTTCTTTCTCGCGAGGTCACTGCGAATAATTCGCGAACAGTCCGCTCGAAAATTGAAATTATCGGCTCGTTATCGAATTAAACGCGCGGGAAACGCGTTCGTTTCATCTGTCGTCGGGAAATCAGCGATATCCATAGCGGAACTGCCAAGTGTATAAATATATTATGTATATAGAAATCCCTGCTTCAGATCGCAATTTATAGGAATTTGATGAAATGGTTGTTTATTTAAGGTTGAATAAAGAAAATTCGTTTATTACTGATTACAAATGACGTTTTACACTGGGTTCTTAACTGCTAGGATAGCAACTCTCAATACACTCTCTTTTCGCAAACTCTCAACTCACTTTGCTCTCTTTCACGTCTCGACGCTCACTCTTTGGCTCCTCGACACTCACTGCTTTCTTCATCACTCGTAATTCACACGCACGTACACACGAACGCATCCATACTCTTAGTGTCTTAAACGCTAGCCATAAACAATCTGGAGGCCCAGGCCTAAATGCCTCTATTGTTTATGCTACATCACTCGGGACATTTGCAGTCGTCGAGCACTAGGCAAAGTCCTGGGCCCTTTCCCACACACACACACACACACACACACACACACACACACACACACACACACACACACACACACACAGAGAAATATGTATAAATTAATATTAAATTTGTATAATATAAAAATAATAAATGTATATATAATATATATATATATAAATTAATATAAATAAATATATATATATATAAATCAATTATTTTATGTCGCATCAACTTCATGGGTTATTAGCGACAGCAGAAGGGGGGATTTTTTATATGTTGTTGTAGATCTTGGCGCGTTTCAGATATTGTAGCAGGCTCGATGATGTTCCACTGTCCATTAGGTTGTCTTTTAGGGTGGGCTTGACTCTGAGTTGTTTCCTTAGCAGTTAGATATACTTCGCATTGTAGTATGAGGTGGTCTATTGTTAGGGTCGTCTTGCACCGTTCGCAAAGTGGTTGGTTTTCTTTGTGTGAGTATGTATTTGTGTGTTATGTCTCGTATGACCAAGAATATTATTCTTGATATCACGACTTGGTCACGTCATTTTTAGGGTGGCTGGTATTACGTCCTTGTAGAAATCATTTTTTATGGTCAGCAGTCATGGTTTCACCAAGGTTTTCCATTCGTTGTTCCAATGGCGTTTGATTTTTTGCTTTAGGTGGACAAGTGAAGAATCGAGTGGCAGGTTTGTGTTGTGGTAGGGGATTGTCGAATTTCCTGCCTCTTTAGCAACTTTGTCCGCTCTCTCGTTCATTTCAATTCCTGTGTGGGATACGACCCATATTACTAATTATTGTATTGAGTAAATTATTGATTGTAGTGATTGAGTTATTGTTTTTTGTCGATGTAGGCGTTTTGGCATTCGTGGATGGTTGTATTGTTTGTCCATTGGTTTAGAATTGAGGCGATAGCATTTGTGGAGGCACTGAAGATGGCGAATTTTCTATTGTGGTATTTAGATGCGGTTTCTAGGGCATGTTTTAGTGCCTTGCATGTTAAGTTCGGCGGTCAGGACGGGCGTGTCTTGTATAAATTTGTTTAAATGAAAAAGTAAAAGAGGAAAATGATAAAATCAAAAATAAAATAAAAATAATAAAATAAAAGATAAAATGAAAAGAATATCTGGCGGGGAACATCAAAAGAGGGTGTTAAAATAAAAACACAGAAACGCGAAGTAAAGTGACTGAACTTTCAACTGGTTCCTTCTTTATAACTTGATTTCATAAAAGGAAGTGTCACTGAGTTCTGGGCAAAAGAGTATCAAGAACTTACAAGAATTAGTGATGAAGCAATTAAATACTTATTAATATTAAATTAAATATATTGATATTATTATCTATTAAAGAATTAGTGGATTAAATTAAATCTATTAATTGAGATTTATCAATGTTAATGTTTGTTACAGAATTAGTGACAAAAAACAGTGAAATATTTATTATATACACGAACACAGAGGTTTCCGAAGAAACATTCTCGTCTTATACGTATGTTAAGAATATCACGATAAACTTGACGAAGCTCCTGATTTAAGGTTATTTCGCGAAAATATCAACAATTTCTTTCACCGTTTCGACCACGCGACACAATTACAATTCGCGGTTCGTAATTTTTATTAATTTTAAGCGTTAACTTGACTTTAATTAGTACAGTTAAAAAAGAATATGTAGAATCCTCTTTCTCTTTAACAAAGCTGCATTTATTTTCAGCGACAGTGTATCAAATTGCTGATTAAAACCAACGTTCAAACAATTCGAGTGACTTTTCGACCCAGAAAATCAGCCAACCGATATAACAGAACCGATATCGATGTCGAGAGGAAGAAAGAAAAATCATTTTTTGTTCACTGGGAACAATGGGGTTTAATGGACGACCGAAAGCAAATTCAGCGCGCAAGGAAGGAAAGACGCATTACCACCGCATGGCTCCGTTCGCGCGCGTAATCAATGTAAATAGCCGCGTATCATTTCGCCATTGTTCGAGAATCAGCGGCTCCCACCGGCAAAAACTGATTACGCCCGGCTATCTGAATAAACCAGATAGAAGGTCGGCCCCGGACGGGTCGCGTATGTAATTCCGTTCGACCGAGCCGGGAAAAAATCGATCCGTGATACCAGCCACACTTTCCACACTTTCGTCCGATCCACGTTTTTCTCTTCGATTGGAAGGGAACAAAGCCGAAAAATTGAGAAAAAGAAAAGGGAAAGAGACACTTTTGTCTTCGATTGGAGGAACGAAGCCAAGGAAAGAATAAAATGAAGAAAAGACAAGGGAGAGACCTGACCCAAGAAATGAAAAAGAATAAATAGATAAACGAAGAAGAGAAGAGGAGTGGAGACACTTTTGTCATCGATTGGAAGAATCGAGTCAAGAGAAAAATAAAATAAAAAAAAAAAAAAAGAAGAGGAGGAGAAACATTTTTCTCTTTTCAAAAAATGAAAAAAGGAAAAAGAGAAGAGTAAGAGATAGTTTTGTCTCCCCGATTGGAAGAACGAAACCAAGGGAAAAAAAAAGATGAAGAATAATACAGAAGAAGAGGAGAAAAGACGTTTTTCTCTTCGATTGGAAAAACAAAACCAACAAAAACAAAAAAAAAAATGAAGAAAAGTAAGAGCAGAAATTTGACTGAAATCCACGGGCCACGAGTGAGGAACACCTCTGCCGTTGGAGGGGATCAAAATCGAGCCTGACGTCGTGTTCAGATGATATCGTAAACAAGGCGTATTAAAAAACGATCGGTCGAAACAGCTGGCGCCGAGAAAAGCGCTGGTGGCATTCGTCCTGACGAAGGGGCGCGAACAGCTTCAAATTACCACGGATGGAATCGCTTTCGAATAAAATCCATCCAACAGGAGAGGGTGGGTAGGTAGGGGGGGGGGGAGATGGTGTTGGTGAGGCTTAACTTTATTGGAAGATACGTCGACCTGATGGCTGGCGCGATTGGCCGGATTATTTTCAAATTCACATGCCCTCTTCCCACCCGCGGCTGAATTGAAAAACGCGCCATCTCGATAGAGGAATTACGCGAACACGTTCCACTTCCAATATTTACCGTTAGGTTCAGTTTCCCTACTATTTAACAGGCGGCGTTCGCCCCTCTCCCGAACGTTTACATTTGTTGTTTGCTGGTGGAAATAGAGATAGAGAGAGGGGCGTCTGACGAAAATTCGCCGCGAATTGTTGGCAGAACGCCTTGAATCCGCGAAGGTAATTCGTTGAGAATTTCGAAGCGAAAACGCGAAAGGAAAATTTTTATATATGTATGTATGTATATATATATATATATATAATTTATATACATATGTAATTTTATGTGCATAATTTATATATATGTAATTATATATTTAATTTATATATATATGTAATTGCACATATATAATTCATATATATATATATATATGTAATTTTATATGTATAATTTTTATATATTTATATATATATATGTATAAATTTTTGTATATTTATATATATATATATATATGTCTAAATTTTTGTATATTTATATATATATATATATATGTCTAAATTTTTGTATATTTATATATATATATATATATATATATGTCTAAATTTTTGTATATTTATATATATATATATATGTCTAAATTTTTGTATATTTATATATATATGTCTAAATTTTTGTATATTTATATATATATATGTCTAAATTTTTGTATATTTATATATATATATATGTATAAATTTTTGTATATTTATATATATATGTATAAATTTTTATATATTTATATATATATATGTATATAAGAAACACGCTGGCTTTTATTCAGCAAGATTTTCAATCAAAGATTTAACAGTGACGAAGTCATAAATTTTTGCTTCAAGTTACTTCGCTCTCAGTTGTGCAAATTTATCTTGGAGAAAAAAAAGAAGAGAGAAGTCAATTGGAGCTTCAACGCTAGAACTACCGGCGACTGAATTATAGAATTAAACATTAAAGTCAGAAAAGATAGAAAAACTGTAAAACTGTGATACAAGTAGAATATGGAAACTTCAATTTATACATTTCGTGAGCGATCATTTAAATCTTTAAAAATACACTGTTTTACATCTCATAAAATTTCCGATGAAAATTATAAATTGTTCCAACGAGTCTTGTTGGAAATGAAATTCACTTCAATTTAACGCGGTTATTTCAACGTATTTATAATTAGTATTAATATTTGCATGTTTTCCTTCTTTCGTTCCTAAATGTACTTTTGTGTGTGTATTAATGTACATACATAATATATTTCATTTTTTCCGTTTCGTTCAAACTTCTGAATTTTAAATAAGCTCACTACGTGCTTATTTGCACGTACTTTTCTTTTTCGCGTAAGTTCCATCTTTCTCGCTCGAAACCAAGCTTGTTGCTTGATTATATCCACGTGCAATTACAACGCGGTAGTTAAGATTCTCCTTCATTTGGGCCCTTGTTAAGGTGCCGGGGAGAACCTTTTCATATAATGGGAATTACAGTGGCCGGTCGTTTGCCGCCAACTTTGCCAGCCTATTCGCAATCGTTTCAAGGACGCTTCTTCCTCCGCAACTTTGTCGCTCGATACTCGGGGGCAACGGTGTGAAACAAAATTCCTTGACAGTCCTGACCAAACAGAGAGCAGAAAAACTTTTAATTTTAAATCCAGAACGGGCAAAGATCGTTACGTACGAATCCTCCATAGAGCTGAAACTGCTAGATTTTGGATTAACGCGCCCACTAGGAGAAATTAAAGTTGTTACTTGTGATATATATCTCAGCTTACCTTGCATTCTAGCCAAAAAGTAACTGCCCTTTTTTTTCTGTTTTAATAGATGGGCATCCTGAAACGTAACTAACTTCACTTTAGACTGCAAATCGATTTGTATGTAATCTGACACGTAAAATTTTTTAAGCTTGTTTAAGGGAAAGTTTTTATTTGTATAGAAATATGTTTGTTTCTATAAAGTTTTTTAAACTGTATTAGTAAAAATTTTCAAACTTTATTATATTTAAAATATATATTATATATATATATATTATATATTATATTTAAAATATTTATATTATATATTATATATATATATATATTATATTATATATTATATTTAAAATATTTATATTATATATTATATTTAAAAATGTATTTATTTCTATAAAAATTTGCCTTATTTCTATAAAATTCTGTTAGCATACACACACACACACACACACACAAAGGTGCAGTCACTTTTTAGCCAACCATGATAATTTGTCTAAATTTTTGAAACACAAGAAAAATCTGTGTCTCTGGTGAGTGGTTTTCGAATGAAATCGATGCGCAGCTTGACGACGCTAACAGCAATTTATCGCGATGATCCAACAACGTGATAATTATCCATTCGTCTCCATACCTGTAACAGGTACACCTGGATGCTTAGGATCGATAGCGGTTGGTACGCTGTTGTCGAGATTAATTTTGTATAATCTACTTCAAACACCCTTCCTGAAGTTACTTAGTAGCTGAACCGAGGGATTAGGTTTGTCGTCGATGTATTACACCTCTGCCACTGGAAATATATCATCTGATAGCGCACACAAAGGCTACGATCCTGAGAGGTTCGTAGTTGATCCTGGCGCCTGTTGGTTTCTGTCCGCCCTCTACTCGCGAAGTCCAACCTACGTTCGCCATAGCCACCATCTACGAAAGTTTACTCTGCGGTCCCTGGTAATCGTAGAATAGAGGTTTGTTCACATTTGGATCTCGCCGTTAGCCGCACCACCAATTCGTTCAAATTTGTACTAATACGCTGGCTTATTCACAAACCTATTCGTGCCTGACTTATCTCTCGGATCGTAGGTGCGACGAAGATGAAAGTTGAAAAGCGAAGAAATGAAATGAGAGGAGCAGGTTGATGCAATCGGGTATTGAAAAGTGGAACTGGCCGGAAAGTCAACTGTGCTCTCGAAGTTTAAATAAAATGGCGAGAGAAAAGTAGATTCGTGTTGCAGGTTTTGCGGTCTTTACAAAAATAGAGGCGTTCGAAGTTTTGCAATTTTGAACGAACGAAAGCATCCTTGCTGCACCATGTACAAATATCTTTAGAAATGGATGAAAGAGCTCGAGGTTCGTTTTCAAACGAGGCCAACTGGATTTGTTGCACGATTTTTGTTTCACGAAGTTTTAAACAGTTTAAAGCATCCGTAATTTTTTTTTTTTTTCTTTTTTATCGAGTTCGCGAATACTTCTGTCCACTCCTGTGCAGCGCCAGATAAAACTTCAGAGCTTTATTATCTCGAAAACGAAGCGTCGAGTGAACAAATTTTACTTTCCTGTTTTTTTTTCTTTTTCCGACTTTGTGTTTTTCTCGTACAATCAACCGCCCTATGCCCGATTGTATACTAATTGGAAATTTACATATCTTTCAGACTGGCGTATGTAATCAGGGTATATTAATAAAAATTTCTCCTATTTGTTATCGTTTTTAATACCAAGCACTGGTTGCCCTTAAAGCGGAATGCGATCTTATGTAAGCCAAAGTGCCGCGACGAATACTTTTTTGCTGCTTGATACTTTAATTTACGATCGCTGCATGTTCGTTGCTTTTATACTTCAGAGCTCCGTGAGGGCAGAAGAAAAAGCCTTGGAGAATAAAAAGAAATAAAACAACAGGCATCTGAAAGTGTCTGGGAACTCTCAGAAAGAGGAAAAAGAGAAATTTGAGGGAGATGAGAAAGGAAATATTTTTTAATGTATGCTGGCAAGCACCTAATTTTTTCGACATACTTTTCGAACAATCCTACGAACTGCTGCTCTTATACCTCAGAGCTGTGTGAGGACGAAAGAAAGATCCTTAGAAAGTAAAGAAACAAAACAATGGACATTTAAAAAAAATAAAAATGAAACAACAGGCGTCTAGGAAATCTCAGAAGACAAAAAAGGAAAACTTCTTTGGAGGAAAAGAGAGGAAATATTTTTTTAATATGCGCCGTGAAGAATTTTTCAAATAATTAGAGTATATTACTAATTTTAAATATAGTGTATTACTGATATAATTACTACATAGTATATTATATTATACATCGTATTACTATATTAGTAAAGTATATTATATTATATATAGTATTACTATATTAGTAATTACTATATAGTATATTCCTAATTTTAAATATAGCATTTAAAATTAGTAATTTTTTAAATTAATAAATTAGCAATTTTTCAAACAACCGTAGCATTTAGCAATTTTTAAATGTAGCATTTATAAAATAATAATGCCAGCGTTAAGCAACAGCACGAAATTGTTTGCGAAAAAGGGCACGGTTGACTAAAAGATAGGCGTTTGCGTGCAAAAATGATGGCGAGGCAGCCATCTTTGTTGGTATCGGATTATATAATTCAGGGTGGAACAAGGCTTTCCCAACGTGTAATCAACTCGATGCAACAAAGTTTGATCCTTCCGAGCTTCGACTAATTTCAACCGTTAATTACAAGTTTTACATTTGAATTTAACAGGTATTGCCCTTTGCCCTTTCAAGCGTTACTTATGATTTCCCCTCCAGAAGCAAGCGTGGATAATACTCCCGCGAGAGTTGTGATCCGTGGCTGCTAATTATACTGGCAACCGGTAGGCAACTGAACTGTGGGAACGATGATCGCAGATGGCACGGAATCTTTCGAATTCTCAGTTCTCCTTAATTCTCAAACAACTTCGCTTGCTCGCCGCGAGATCAGAAACTCAACTTTCCCGATTATTCACTCTGTGATAGTAATGCGCCGTGAACGCGAATCAAACATTTTTTCGTATTTTGTTTAATTTTAATTTACACTCTCTCTCTTTCGTTTCGTTCTTTCGATCTTCCATGCTGAGAAATACAGGATCTGCCATTTCTTTTTATTTATGTATGTTTCGTTTAAAAAAAGAAGAGGAAAAAAAACAGAGAATATTAAAAGCAAAAATTGGGCCTTTTTTTAAAAAAGTAAGTTTACAAGTCCATTTGTTCGTAAATTGAGATATTTGGAGCTTTGCGTTTGAATTAACTGAAAAATATTGGCGAACGTTAATAAATTCGGATAATTGGAAACTGTAAACATGTTAAATTTCATTGCGTAATAATAATTCGTAAAATTGTTGGAGTAACAAAAGGTCTTTTCAGCTGCAAACGGGCTTGTATTACTTTCGATGAAAACAAATTTCGAAAATCGTGATCGATATTAAATTTATTCTTTCATCGAAGCAGGCTTTTCCGAGACGTACTTTTTTTTTTTTTTTTTTTAATGTAAAAAGTTTTTTAATACAATTGAAACGAAGACACGTGAGCAAACATTCGCTTTATTGAGAAATACTTTCACTTATGTGTATAATAAAAGAATTTATGGTGAAACAATTATGAAATTATTATATATGTAGGTCTTGAAATTGTGCACAATGTTATTTTGCTAAAAATTTTTTTTATCGTTATCCAACTGAATCCAAAACTTTGCATTTTCTTCTGTAGATGTTTCGTAAAAAAATTTTAAATCTCATCCAACATATCTCCTATAATTTCTCCATGTTTTCGATACTTCCTTTTCTAGAGAGACAAAATTTTCTCCTTTCGTATGAAAAAAGGTTGTTTTCGGACAATTCCACTTAAAAAAAAAAAAATATTTTTACAATGATTACATTTGACAATTACACTTCTTTCGACGAATTTGACGTTGTTGTTGTAAATACGAAAAGAAGACATCCATGTCCAACTAAAACTACCCTTAGCTCATTTCTTTTCTTTGAAAATTGGATTGGATTTGCACTTCCAAAGAAGAAGAAAAAACAGCTCGATTGGAAGCCTAAAAGACTACAAACTAAAAATTTACCCGTGACCAAATCATTGAAAACAGAATGAGGAAGGCACGTGATCGTCGATTTTTTTTTCTCTTTCATTGCAATGCTCGGGAGAGCAGTTTCTCGCCCCTCTACCAGCGAAAACTCGATTTCGATGACGTTAAAGTTTTCAGTGGAAACTTTCGGAGGGACCAGGGATCACCACGGCTTAACAGATGCCGCGTTCCAAAGAAAAATCCATCAAGATGAAATTCTCAGTTACATCGGGGACGACCGCGATAATACGGCGTAGTTATCGCACGGTGTGATTTATGGCGCCATTATACGAGAACGGATCGTCTCTGGCTGGCTAGTCGCGCGGCGTTATCATCGCGGCGTAGTAATAAAAATTTATTGGCATGCTTCTCAACGGCAACGAAGGTCGCTAACGGGGCCTCGATGCAAAATAGCGACGTTCACTTTCCTTCGTTATTCGCCGCCCTTTCCTTTCGATTGCCTCCTCCACCCCCCCCCTCCTCCCTCTGTTTATTTATCAGCGTGCTTTGTCACGCGAATGCGTACGAATGGGTTTCCGACAAAAATCACACGGCAAACGAAATCGAGAATTGAAATTCTCCCTGAAGAGAGAGAGAGAGAGAGAGAGAAACTTTCTGTCTCTGTATCAAAATTTTATTCTCCTTCCACAGTGCTCGCATGTTCGTGCCATAATATGGAAGCTTCTGGGGTCGCACAGTGCTCTGGAGACTACGTGTTTCCGTGGCCAAAATTATTTTTCCGTTACTTCGAGACTCGAGATCGTAGTCAAATCGAAAATATGTAACGACGTTTTGAAAAAGCAGAGGCAACCTTGAACTTTTGCGGGAACGAAAACCACTTTTCGAAATTTTTCATCTTGAAATTCGCAGAGGACTTGGGAAATTGATTGTCGGGTCGTAGAACGATGACGTCTCCGAAATCTACGAATCCCTCGATTTCACAATATTTCAATTCTATCGAAAGAACTGAGAATCAAACTCGAAATAAATTGTAGACGACGCGAGATTATTATTCAAGAGCGTGAATTATTTGTCGTTTGCCTCCGTCTGTGTTTTCGATAATGAGACGCTATCTCGCGACTTTACGTGGAAACAATTCGTCTGAAAAGTTACCAATCGGCCAGATCGAAATGCTCATTTTTCAAAGCGTTCGCGCTCCGAATTTTGACTGTCGCGAGTAGCCACCTGCATAAAACACGCTCGATTTCGCAACACCGACTCGCGCCTTGCGAAATTTCCAACAAACTTCGCAAACGTTTACAAATCCGGCGAGTCAACGTCAAACGCGCGAAACGCTTCAAACACAGAATCTGATTAAAGTTGAACGATACGTTCCGAGCTGGCGAGCACTTGCCGCGAAGTAAATAAGAATAATTCCCGACGTTTGTTCGATCCAGTTTGCAGAAGTTTGCGCAAGTGTCCTCTCGGAGGTATATCTCGTCCAGCAAATTGTTCGTGCGAGCATCTCGTTCAGATAATCTCTGTCAAATCGAGCAATTTCGACAGATGATTTCAATATCGTGTACCAAACTACGAGAAACGTTGGGATTAGCCGGCAGGAACGTGATGAGACAGCCATTTCGCGCCAAACGGAATATTTTCTTTTTTTTTTTATGGCTCTTTGCAACAACCTCGTCGAGGTTTGTATCTGCAGGCAACAAAACTGCGAACGCTATTTTTCTAAATCAAAGGCAATCATTTTCAACGATTAGGATTAGCGAGAATGAATCTGATGGCCTGAATAATCCAACGGACAGAGCGGCAACAGCCCAACGCGCAGAGAGTTCGGCGGGTTCACCAATCCGATCAGCCGATTTTGTTTTTCTGTTTTCTCCTTGCGCAGTTTTTTTAAAAGTAAAGCACATAAAGCCCGTATAACGCGGCGAGATTGCGCGCTGTACGAATTCCGTGTTATACGGGACCCACAGCGGAACAACTGAAATAAATTTCTTTCATCCTCCTCCTCCTCCCCCCTCCCTCTTTTTTTTTTGAAGCGACAACTAATTTTATAAAAGTATCCATCACACCACACGATGGAAAGAAAAGTTTGTCCGTGGCTGTCAGTGATGAATTCTACACTCTCGATTTGATTGACATACATAGCTGTAAAGAACCTAACCTTGAATTTCGAGATCAAATTTGTTTTTTTTTTTTTCTTGTATTGTATTCTACTCACTGTGAAGATTAAATAGCAATCTAATAGTTCTGTTGAAAAATGGCAGAAAATGATTTCTTAATCATTTAACATTGCGGACGCGTGCGTGCTAACAGCGACTTTATAGTTCTGGTTTCACTAACAGCGACTTTATAGTTCTAGTTTCACTAACAGCGACTTTACAGTTCTTACGTTTCACTGGCGTTTGATTAAGTGTGAGTCTAAATAATCAAATGATAAAACTAACTGTTAACGTTACTCGAAATTTTAAATATTACGTAATATAGACATCCACGCGTCCAGAACCATAAAGTCGCTGTTAGAACGCACAAACATTTTTCGTCAATTTTCGAATAGAATTATCGAGATGTCAACCATGGTTCCTCGGAAGAATTTTACCTTCGTAATAAGTGAAACACAGTACCAAAAAAAAAAAAAAAAATTAAGCTCGAATTTCAAGGACAAAATCAATCTTTTCATGTATCTTAAACTTTTCTTTGCGTCCTGTACATACGTCGTTTTTATTTACAAAGGTGTAAACGCGTAATTGTGATTTTCGCTGAGAAACAAAAAAAAATAGAGAGAGAGAGAGAGAGAGAAAATCGATAGAGAAAGTCGATAGAACGCCAACCGACAACGAAGAAGGAAGATGCGTTCGCAGAGTGAAACTCGAAAGCCCGGTCGGTGATCGCGGAATATCGATGGTTCGTTACGGCTGCTTGACACGTCCTCTGCTGCGGTTTCTCCGCGATCAATCGCGACAATTAATGGGCGATTCGTTTGAATCACGGCAAACGGAGGCGAAATTCAAACTGACGCAGCTGGAAATCACGGTCGATTGGATTTTCGTCGGACTTAACGTTTCATTAGTCATGCGCGGTGTCGGATGGTAGATAGCCCCGCTAATTAAATGCATATATCCCTAAACATCGTCCGTGGAACGTTCATTGCCGTATCGTGCAAACAATTGGTCACCGCCTATTCGTCCGTTCGTTCGTTCGTTCGTTCGCCAAGTATTTCCCACCCTCGGAATACGCTCCTCTCTTTCCTCTCCACCTCTTTTTCTTTTTTTTTTTTCAGGATTTTCGGAATCGCGATATCGGAGGATATTGACAATCGAGCAACGAGGAAAAATTTGGAAAAAATTCATTGCGAGTTCCGATGGCGCCCTGCATATTCATGTTCCGTTGGTAAATTATTTAAAGTCATTTAGTTGTTTGAAACGGCCATTTAAAATGGTCGATCGACCGTACGTAAACTAAATGCTCGCCATTTTTCTCTCCGGATAATGAAAAAGAAAAAAAAAAGAAAGAAAGAAAGAGAAATTTCCACCGATACTTTTAATTTTAGTCTTCCCACGTTTTTCTTTTTTTTTCTTTCCTTCTTTCTTTCTTTCCTTTTTCCTCTTCCGCCGATACCAAACGCAATTTTCCAAACTCTGTTCGGAACGAAATAAATTTTCGTTTCGAAGCAAATTTCGAGCTTTCGAGGGATTAGTCGATACAAATTTTCAACGGCGAATCGACCAGCCAGAAACGGACCACGCCACCAATGAAAGAAAAAAAGAAAAAAAGAAAAAATGAATTCGAATCGCAGATCTGACAGAGAGAGAAGTTGAAGCTTGAGAGAAAAGACTCGGCGCTGATCTTTCGACTCCGAAGCGCGAACCTCCGAGTTTCGCATCCGTTGTTGAATTTGTCTGGAAATTTATCTAGCGAACGAGTGTTTTCCTTTGCGAGCGTTTCCGGCTTTCTTTTTTTTTTTTTTTTTTGCCCCGGGCTGTAATGAAAAGTGAAAAGTTCTTGCGGCGAAGATTATCGGGCAGATTTTCTGTCGGGCACTTCCTGATGTTAACGAGACTTTAGAGACTCTGAACAAAGGTTTTTACTCTCTCTCTCTCTCTCTCTCTCTTTTCTCTTCTTTCTGATGGTTTCTCGCGATTTATGTATTTATCAAAACGTGAATCCCAAGAGTCAAAATCAATATTCACCCGTATATATATAAACACACCGGTGAATAACGATTCTGACTCTTGGGATTCACGTTTATATATATATTTTTTATATTTATATATATGTAATGTATAATTTTATATTATATTTATATATATATATAATATATAATTTATATTACATTATATTATATTTATATATACTATATAATTTTAATATATTATATAGTGTACAATTTTATATTATATTTATATATATAATATATAATTTATATTATATCATTAATTTATTATATAATAATTTTATTAATTTATTAATTTCTTATATAATTTATATTATATTTATATATATATACTATATAATTTTATATTGTATTTATATATATAACATATAATTTATATTATATTTACATTTTTTTTTTTACACGAACGGTGAAGAATATCTATACCTTCAGAAAGTAAAAATTAATTAACAATAAAATTCACAACCTGAATCGATATCGTCTTGCAAATATCGCAATTTCAACGAATAAAACGTCTTTAGTAATTTCAGCTATTCAGGAAGCTGGGGCGTTCCTCGCTGTCGCGAGTGGAGGAACTGTGTCAGTGAAAAAGAAAGAAAAAAAAAATTCAATGCGTCATCCGGTGGCAATTCACGCTGAACGCTCGCCGAAATTTTCCAAAGGAAGATTTACAGATACGATCCTCGAGACGAATCTGGAATCGCGGAAGATTCGTTTTTGTCATTGATACCGATGGCCAATACCCGGCGATCCTTGAATTCTAACCTTTTATCCGACTTCCACTTCGAGACGTCTTCCTGATCTACGACGGCGGTCTAAGTAGTCTTATCCATCAGCCATTTACGGACACGATAAACCTCACTTGACTCGGGCTTAAGGCGATGGAATCGCTGTTATTTGTTCTCGCCCGCAGGACACGTCCTCGATCCTATTCCCGACGAAATCCACGCCAGCGTTTCGATCGCGAGACGCTGGCTTTGTAATTGTTTCGTTCCAGTGAAAATTCGATAATTCGAGAAGAACGACGAGTGAAATAGTTAGAAACAGAAACTGTGATTCGTGTCTCGTCGCAACACTTGGCAAGTTTGCGGGTTTTGCATTGCAAACTAGCCCCTTTGCAGATTATATTTCGCACCTTTTTTGCGATATAAATTCATCCGCTGGTCGCGTTCACCTTTTTGTACAATAAATTAACCTCCTTCTCGTATTCACTCTTTCGTAAATCAAATTCACTCATTCGCGAGTGAATTACTCGAAAGTAAAGTAGCACACTTCATTATAGTATCTACCGACACATCCTCCAGTGGTAAAGCTTGTTGAGAAAGTTGTTTTCAAAGATCGAATTCTGTGCAAGAAATATTTTCGCTGATCTTTCGAACTGTGAACATTCAGTGGGTGTTGTTAGTCATTCTGTCACTCACTGTAGATTGTCATAATTGCTATGTGAATCTACATTTGTGTATATAAATACATTTAGCGTGTATTCTATTTTAATTAACTTTACCTCGCTTTGTTATCGTTTGTTCAAGTGCAGTAAAATTTTTATAAATTTAAATTTCCCGAACAACAGCTTTACATCGGATGTTTTCTATTTTTATCGCAACGGCTGTGGAAAAACTTGATGTGCAAAAAGACGAATCAGTGTAAAACTTGCATCATTCACGGAATTTGCCGAAAATATTAAAGTATTCGATCAATTTTCTACGCGGTCTCGATTCCACGCTGATTTCAATATACTTGAAATCAACATTTGCATATTACTCGCATCGTTTCTGGTAATATTCGATTTCGCCAAAGTGATTTCCATACTTTCCCCTGTGATCGGTTATCCATGCATATATCGATGACTCGATGAAGCCATTCGATAATCCTACATTATATAACCGGCAGCCCATATCGAGCTCCGCCAGCACAAAATCCCTGTGCTATGTAATATCAGGTTACGTTTTAAATTATGCCTTTTTGGATTTTATCACTGAATTTAGGATTACATTCACCAGCTCCTGCGGGTATTGCCGGCCCATTTTAGATATTACGCCAGTAAATTCTGCTAATATTAAGATATTCCGGCGGAACTTCGAAAACCATTGGCCAGACGCTCTTTTTTTTTTTGAATAACGTTGCATATAAGACGTTCAGAAACGAATATACCAATTATTCCTGAACCTATTCTTCAGGATTTTTTCCCAAATTTCTTAGATAGGCGTTAACTGTTTGATGCAACTGGTGTAACGTCGTGAACGTGTTAAAATATTCCATGTATGTATGCTTATTATTCTTCATCTAACAGTTTAACATATTAATGTCGAGTGCAAAAAATATACATCTGAATAGACTGAACATAAATCCTTTCTCGAGTGATGTTTTCTGAATGACTTAAACCCAATCTAAAGGATGAAGAATCAGTCCTAAAACTAATGAAATCTTCTAAAATGGTCTAACCTATATAATAAATAATATATAGTAATATAATATATAATATGTAATATAATAATATATAATAAATTGTAAGATTTAGCTCAAAATCGCCAATAACCTACAGAAGCGATTCACGCGACTTGTGAAAATAAAAAGAAAAATTATTTCTCAATCCTTACCTTAGGATTTTCTTTCCAAATCCTTTAAGATTTAGCGTTAATTATTTCACTTTTGTACTGTACCATCCTATTAAGCGCAAAGTATTGAAATGCTCCATGTGATTCGTACTTTTCAATTTTCGAGTCGAAGAAATGAAACTGTAACTTTGCACTGTAATTTTTTTCTTTTTTTTTTTCAAACTAAGACCACAAATAAGATCGTAATAAGGGTTAAGAACGCAAATCACGGTCGAAGAACAGTCGATCTCTTCGCGATTTAACGGGGAATTTATGTATATAATATATAATAAATAATATATAATAATATAATATATATTAAGTAACATGTAATAATATAATATATAATAAATTGTAAGATTTGGCTCCAAATCGCCAATAACCTGCAGAAGCGACTTTAAATAATGAAAATAAAAAGAAAAATTATTTCTCAATTTTCTTTCAAAATCTTTTAAGATTTAGCGTTAATTATTTCACTTTTGTACTGTACCATCCTATTAAGCACGAAGTATTGAAGTACTCCATGTGATTCGTACTTTTCAATTTTCGAGTCGAAGAAATGAAACTGTAACTTTGCACTGTAATTTTCCTTTTTTTTTTTTTTTTTCAAACTAAGACCACAAACAAATAAAACCATAATAAGGGTTAAGAACGCAAATCACAGTCGACGCCACTCTCTTCGCGATTTAACGGGGGGAAATTTTCTGCAACGGCACGACGAAATCATTACGTCGTTCACGTCAAAGCGTGAAACGCGCGACAGATGCAACCTTCGGTTGGCAATCATCTACTGTTCAGAAATGACATAGCAACTACTGGTGTGATTCACCATCAGCGTGCCTCTATTTGTCGATGAATCAAGTAAACGTGCGAGATATTACGGCCGGGCATTAATTCATTCGAGCAATCGGCAAATTATCAGCCGACCGCGGGCTGATTCCTACAGGTGTCGAATCGGCCTGGCAATTAATTAATTGACGTTGGCAGCGACGCTCACTGTATTACGTCGCGGAGGATCGATCGCCCGAAATGAGATTCGCCTCTGGCTCGCCCATTTCTTTCATCCACCCCGGCAACATCACTCGCGAGGGATGACTTCATTACGTTTATTATATGGATCGCGCGGGACTCGTGAATGACTGTTCGATCGTCGAAGCGATTTAACTTCATAAGAAACTCGTTGCAACTGTCGCCTCTCCCAAGGGAGAGAGAGAGAGGGGGGGGGGACAAACTGACGCTGCAATAAGTCGAAGGTATTAAAGTGTGATAGTGAACTCATCCGGGTGACGTCCCATTACGCCCTATTACGTTTTATTTCACGATTACGTTTGTTAGATGCTGCAAACGTGTGACGTAATATATAGGGCTGGTGCCTGAATGAAGATAATCAGGGGAGTAGGTCTCGAGTTATTTGAGAATAAACGCGACTTGTGAATTTTACAGTCGCGACAGGATTTGGAATATGTACTTGAAACTTGAAAACGAATCTCTAGTCTGGTCTAGATGATCGAGCTTCGTTTAAGGGCCTAAAAATTACAAATACTAATTTGGAGGTCTAGTAAAAGAAAAGTACATATTTGATTGACATGAGCTCTTGTGATTTTCGTATTTTCACACGTTATGAACTATGAAAAGCAACGTTAAGAAAAGGAAAGAAAAGAGGGCTCTTATTTAACTTTTCAACGGCATCGTTTTACATAACTTTTTTTCTACATTGCCAATCGGTGTGCATGATTCCAGCTAAACAGGATTAGTTGCAGCAAAAAGGCAAGAAAAAGTTCAAAAGTAAACAGTATTCTCTTATAGGCATTGACGATCCAAGATTTTCATTTCTGTGAAAATTATGAAAACAGCAGCTATTTGTTTTTGATGTATCGAATCTATGCCAAAAATTTCTACGTTTTTTGTTTATATTTTTTGAAATTGTCAAAAATTAAAAAATGTTCGGTTGTCTATCCCTAGTAAATGTTACGTTAAAGATACGCACCAAGTTTTACAGTAATCGGTTGGTTAGATTCCGAGATATCTTGCACGCCGTTTCTAAAAACCTAGTCTCGAGAAAAACGCGTTTAAAGTTTCAAAACGTCATTTTTCATATCTATCCTTTACTTTTTTTACTTATATATCACGGCTCACAGTTCTTACAATTCACAACTGAATTGAATCCAAGTCCACCTAATATTCGATTCACCAAAAGTAATATTTGAATCACACGAATTTACACTTTGTAGTACCGCTTAAAGTTGTAAACTGTGTTACAAATTCAATTGTTCTGTATCCGCGGATTTATTATTACTCCCCAAAATAAGTCGTTTTAAAGGCTAGGACTTTTTGTATTTTATTTCCAAGACTTCAAACTGCCATTTAAAAAGTAGCAAAGAAGAAGAAAAAAAAATCGATTTCTTGAAAATTTCAAACTGCCCCGACCCCTTAATGCCACGCGCGTCGACAATTCTTTGTTCCAAAAAGAAATTGCAATATTTGCTCAGTCTTAAGTATATTTAAGTGAAACGAAATAGGCGAAACAAATAATAAATTTATTACTCCTGAATAATTTCTATCCAGTGATATCGTGTCGACGAGTTCGAGAAGAAAGCGACGAATTATCGTGTGCGGCTTGGTCGCTCGTTATGGTCCGCAATCGGTTGCCAGCGCAAGTGGTTGAAGAGTCAGGAGGCTTAGTTAGCTAAATCGTGGGAAAATTTTGGCTCGAGCCAACAAGGAGGATGAAGTTAAAAAAAAAAAAAAAAAGAGCGATTAGGGTCCACGTTCGAAAGGAAAAATAAAAACGATCGGGGGAATGTTGGCAGAAAAATCGGCGGACGCGTTCCTTTCAGATCTACGTAGGCGAGACAGCGGCCAAGCATCTTATCGTATTTCAGGGGGAAACGAAGTACCGACTATCCTTCCTTCTCCTCCCATTTCCGGCTCTGCCGTAAAGGATCCAGTTACCACGGGGAAACGATTTCATTTTTCCTGCCGGATTTCAGGTTCAATCGCGTGTCCTTTTAGCAGGCAATCCAACGTGATTATACCAAGTAATATAGCAATTCTATGCCCCCCTCTCTCTCTCTCTCTTTCTCTTTGTCGTTTCAAAGCGACTCCGTGAAATTTAACAACTAGTAAATTGGACAGCTGGCGGTTTCGACATTGAACTTACGAACTCGGTGAACGGAGACACAGCGGTGGCTGGCTATTGAATTGTTACGCGAATTTCATTCGAATTAATTACGTATGCAGCTACGAGTTTAAAGGGGGAATCATTCAGTCAGCGACCGTGTAACTCGCAGTCCAGAGTCCGATTACGGTTTTTGCACTGCTCTTTTTTTTTTTTTTTTTTTTTTCTTTTGAAAGCCACGCATCGAGATATATTTATTGTAAAAGTTTTGAGTTAACTGAAAATTCTTGGCAGACGTTTAATATTTTCGAAACTACAGACATGTTAAATTTTGTGATTAATGAAATTGCTGAGGAAAATGGACGATTCGCTTTTTAGTAAATAATATGAATAATACCGATTTTCAAATTTATATTTTTATTAATATAAAAAGTAATAATTCAAACGAAGGCACGCAGGTAAACGTGAAATTAATTCTCTTTGTTGAGGAATTTAATTCTCAGTTACATGATAGAAGAATTTACAGTAAAGCAATAATATCTCTTGTTATATCTCTTGTAGTAAGTATTGAAGTTGTGCACAAATAACAAAGCCTCGTTTTCCAAACAAATCCGTGCATTTCTTTCCACAGATATTTTCTGAAAAATTGTTAACCTCGTTCAGCATATCTTCTGTAATTTCTCCGTTTGTATTTCTTCTTTTGTTTGATGCTGCCTCTTCTAGGAATTTCCTAGAGAGACCAAATCTTCTCGTTTCATTTCATGTGAACAGTAAGAAGTGTAAGAGTATTTCCTTCATTACGTCATAATGATCAGTACACGATTGTTTGTTTCAAAGAGGGCATTCTCGCAGTAACATTTAACAGTTGAACTTCTTTTGAATTTACGAGGATATTGCACAGCATTGACTTTGTTGTTGTAAATATGAAAAGAAGACACTCGTGTCTGACTAAAACTGGCCTTAATTAAAATTGGACTTTTGCCACTTTCGCAAAAAAAAAGAAAATAGAAAACTCGTATACATCCATGTTAAATAAATTTCATACTGTTCGAAATTCGTTTTTCAAGAAACGTTGTTCTCGTGATGCAACATGATATCAATTAATACGTAATTGGAGCACTTTCCACTAAATGAGTGCCGCGACGGGACAACTTCAAAAATAACTCGAAATCGGTTTAATTTGCATGCTAATCGCGATTTCGTCCTTGCGTTCGAGTTGGTTTTTACCCGCGGGAGGAAGGATTTATCTCATGAGACTTGTAACACGGCCAGAACATTCGCTGCAAGGGTAATTAGTTCTTCAATTTAAATCCCGGTAATTTATATTAGCCCATCTTATCTGTCTAGCGCGCGTTCCTCCTCGTGTAAATCGCTGCTACGCTTCAACGTATTTTCGCTAATGCCAGACATCGGGACAGAAATTTTACCACGTCGACGAAAATACACTCGTGTCTCGTTGATGAAGTATCTGAGAACTTTGGGATTTTTAGAAATTCAACGCAATACCCGACGTTCTCCGGCCGTCTGTCTCGAACGAATTGAAATCGTCGCGCAACGTTTATCCATCCTTCCCCCTTGACTTCGAGTTTCACGTTTCAATATTATATTTCTGATATTTTAAGTATAAAAGCCAATTAGAGCGAAGGAAATTGATGGTTAAACATCGTCGAACGTTCAGTTTCAACTAACGAATTCGTTTCCGTCTCCACCCTCGATGTTTACCTCGAATTTTATCCTCCCTCCCCCAACCTTTTCGCTACTTGTCCCAAGTTTTCCCGAGTCGCCGTTGCATTTCCTGTCTCACGTAGGTAAATCCAGATAAGATTATCCCGGAGTTTCCTTAATGCAGAACTTGTTGCGTGCAAGAGTAGAAACTGGCTTGCTTGTCGCCGTGATCAATAAATTCTCGTTATTCGCCGGATTGGTTTGCACGGTGGATGTTGCGCGGACAATTTTTACGCGACGAGCGCAAACTTTCCTTCCTGCTTGGTAATTTCGCGACTCGAGGCCGGGAAAGTCGACGAGTGAATCGTCGTTGATAATGTTTCGGTCGTTCGCGTGATGTTTATTTGAAAATGTACGCCGTGAATTAGCAGGGAGACGGAGGATGAACGACTAATCTTGATACGTACGCTTCTGCATCGTCGCACGTGAATGGGAGGGGAGGGGAGGGGGGGTTCCACGAAATCGTGATTGACATTCGTATCGACATCCCGCAACACGCGTGGAATTCAAATTGTTGACTGATCAATGCGACTCATTGGCGATTGGGGTGGTGATAGACGAGCGACAATAGGGGGATGAATTTTTGAAACGTAAACCCCATAACGTTCAACGTATTGTAGTGTCAGCCTTGGCAGTACTTTTTAATCAATTTAATATTTGCCAAGTGAGCTGCTGCTACTCGCTTTTCGTTCGAAATCCTCTTGGAGAGAGTTTCGTTCTTCGATCGATTTGAAATTTCAAGTGTCAAAGCACGTGTGATCGATTCTGATTAAAATTCGCGCAAATGAAGTGGGAGTATTAAGTCAGGTCAAAAAGTAACACAAAATGTTTCATTATTGAGTGCAACTTTTTCACAAAACTCTAACGTAGATGTTGTTTTTCATTCAACTTTTGTACAATTTTCAATTCAATTTAATGCAAAATTTAACAAACCAATTCTGACACTGCCACAGTTTTAAGGTTTCTTCACCGTACGCGTCAGATAATTTTTAGGAGCTTTTCGAAAGTACTGCAAAATATGACGAAAATGTTTCTTTTCGATTTTCTGTTTTAAAATCGACGTCAAACAAACAATTGTTAAAATAATACATGTTCTTTCTCTTGAACAAGCTTGAACAATC
>JAWNGG020000525.1:0-25403 GCA_036937485.2 Tetragonisca angustula | reverse complement strand
TTTTTCGATACTGTGCAAAATTTTATTTTATTTCAGACTTTAATACGATAATAATCTTTTTTTTTTTAATACAGCTGTAATGTATATTATTATAAAATTATATATATAAATATATAATATATAAAATGTGTGTGTGTGTGTGTGTGTGTGTGTTAACATTTTATTCATCTGTGGAATAATGTTACATCTACATCGAAAATTATTGAATTAAATGTGAACGATTTTTTATTTGCATAGCTATTGTTAAGAAAACGATCGATTTAATTTCCGACTGTAATATAATTATTTTCTACATAAATTAGTATTACATGTCACAGACTTATCAGCATTTAGTATATCTCAACAATAATTACAAGATAAAAACTAACCGTGCAAACGTAGTTTCACCTTGTAAAAAATATAGAAATTACAGTATTTATTGTTGCCTTAAATTAATGAAGGCTATAAAACAACAAAACTGTAAAATTACTGATTACTGATTAGAGAAAGTGGGGAGTATTAACAACGATTACCACCTGCTGTGCATCATTGACTTTACCCGAAGGTTAAGCAGAAAAATAGTCATTGTAAGTTGAACTTTCAACTTTCGAGATGAATTTTTAAATAATATTTCTAAATATTCTAATTGTTTAAACATTACCTAACGTTTCTAATAATTGACTTGCAACAATTAAACAATAAATTCTCTTCTGTAATGTTTCTAAGTGTTATTTAAAATTTTTAATTAATAATTTATAAGAATCTTAAACAATGTACTTAAGAGAAATGACTTTGACTTATTGAATAAAATGATTAATTTAATTGTTCAATCGTTTGATATAAAAGTTGTGAAAATTATTGAATAATGTCTAGAAATATTGCAGAAATAAAATAATTTGTTTCAAATGAATTATTCAAACTGCAAAACAATGTATTTCGATGATATTTTTGTATGCTATTTAACAATTTTAACTATTTACTCATAACAATTGAATCCCCAAGCATTGAATAACTCATTTATAATAACAAAATTATTTTATTTGCAATAATGGAAAAGACAGTTACATGATACATATATTTCTTGCTTTCTGAAACAATAAACGAGCGAAAATTTTTATATGTTGCGCTTATATGTCGATTTTTGACTACACAGCTTTTTCCTACATAAATTTCTATTTAATATACATGAATGCAGTTATAACATAGAAATTGATATCATGAAAGTGTGAATTTAGTTTTAGCCAGTTATAGATCGAAAAATTGAGAAATTATTACATTTGACATTGTAATATATTTATGAAAATGTAACCTTGAGGTAGAAAAACCATTGATTAGAGAAATTGAATAGAGAAATTGTTTCGAAATACTAAAAAAAAAAAAAAAAAAAAAAAATTATCAACAGTTCCGGGTCACAGATGATCGGAACATTTGATTAACCTTCAGCGGTACGGAGGCTCATTACTAATTGAACTTCCGTCGTGTGCACATCGACCAAAATTTAGGAATGAGTTTTAAATAATATTTCTGAATATTCTATTTGTTTTAACATTATCTAATGTTTCTAATAATTTATTTGTAACAATTAAACAATAAATTCACTTCTATAACATTTCCAAGTTCTATTCAAAATTTTTAATTAACCATTTGTAGTAATCGAGTCACTAATACATTTCTAAGAAATTTTCATTATCTGTATCGCATCGTTAACGACAGAAAGATCAGATTAATGTGAATCGATACGGAGACAAGAGCTCATTACGAATTGAATTTTTGTCGAGGTCACATCGACCAAATTTAGAAGTTTAAAAAAAAATTATCAACTGTTCTGGATCACTGACGACCGAAATATATATTAACCTTGAACAGTACGGAGGCTCATTTCCAATTGAACTTTCATCGTGTGCACATCGTCCAAATTTTAGAAATTTGAGAAAAAATTATCAACCGTTCTGGATCATTAACGAATGAAACATGATTAACCTTGAGCGGTAATGAGGCTCATTATCAATCAAACTTCCGTCCTGTCCACATCGACCAAAATTTAGCAGATAATATGTCTGCAACCAAATCTTAATCTACAATTCTGACTTCAACGATTGGTAAGTTATATGGTTTGGTTTCTTTGGTGCTGGGTTGATACATAATCGTGATTATTTGAACCTGAATACGAGTTCAATTTCCATGACTTGTATCGTAGTCGTACAACATATACTCTATTAGTTACCATTCTTTAACAATTACCGTGACATACATAGATAATATTAGTCTAACAATACTATTGCTATTTAAATATTATTAGATACTTTCAGAGTTTCTGTTTGAATCTATAATTTGGAAAATAATTTAGTCCATTACTATTAATTCTGGTCAAACAAGAATATTTCTTCAATATCTTAAATTAGTCATTGGATCGATCAAACAGTTATGCCTTGTTTTACGAATACCATTCCTCTTTCTAAAAAATTACTTCAATTTAGTACAAATTGAGACCTGTGTGAGAAATATATGAAACAGTATTGATTTACACTACATTATAACGAGACCCGAGAAACATTAAAGTTTGTAAAACGTTATCAAGCTAAATTGTAAAACGATAAACTTTAATGTTTGTGAAACGATATCAAGCTAAGAACTACGCAACCTACAGTTCAGTTTAGATCGTGAAAATTTTGGTTCATTCTTCATTTCACGATCTAAACTGAACTGTAGGTGCAATTAGTTGATAAGTAAACTGTTTTACACTTCAGCGGGGCATCGTTGCACGACGAGTTTTAGTTAATTATAAGATAGTTATTCTTTGTAAATTCACTGTGAACGCATTCTGTACAAAGACACGTTTATGTAACTGGAGACGAAATTAGGGACACTCTCTCTCTTCTCTTTTGTCGTCCGTTGTTACTATTGTTACTGTCATTGTACTAGAGTAGAGATACATTTGTTACTGCCATTATACTAGAATAGAGTTACTTTGGTTACTGTCATTGCACTAGAGTAGAGTTAAATTTGTTACTGTCATTGCACTAGAGTAGAGTTACTTTTGTTACTGTCATTGCACTAGAGTAAAGTTTCCAACTTTCGTTGCCAGTATGTCAAGTTGGGGAACTGCAACCCCGTCCGAAAGGACGAGGTAGGTTCATGTACCCTAAAATTCAGCTCCAGTGGTTCTTCGGACCCTAATTGTGCCAGTTGGGGGTTACGTTAGACTACTTGCCTCTAAGTGCTCGAACCTTGATTTGGCACACTGACAAACCGCGATGTCACGGTGTCAAGTCGGAGAACTGCAGCTTCATGTCTGTAGAGACAAAGTTCGGTTCTTGTAGTCTACGTAGCCCTTGGTAATACTGCTCCAGCTTAGGTTCCGAATGAACCCCACTGTGCCGATGGGGGTGCGTTAGTTACATGCCTCTAAGTGCTCGAACCCCGACTTGGAGACACTGACAGCGAAAGTTGGAAACTTTACTCTAGTGCAATGACAGTAACAAAAGTAATTCTAGTCTAGTGCAATGACAGTAACAAATCGCGGTTTCATTTCGCGTTGCATCCCTTGCAAAACACGATATTGAAGCGTGTTAATAGTTTCGTTCTCCTAATTTCGTTCAGAGTTCGATAAACCTGTCTTTGATACAAAATGCGCTGTTAGGGCTGCGAATTATTGTATAATTGTCGTGCAACTTTCATGTTAGATGAGTGTGTGGTTAGTGTGAAAGGCTGCGAGTGACTGCGACATATTGTATGATTTGCATTCGTGTGTGATGTATGATTGTACGTAATGTGTGTAATTTATGATTTTACGCGATGTATGTAACGTATGATTGTATGTAATGTGTGTAATTTACGATTGTATATAATGGATGTAATGTATGATTGTATGTATTGTATGATTGTTAACGCGATCGTTGTTCGGGAGACAAATTGGCAAATTTCTCTATTTTTCACGCAGTCTTAAATTCGCAAAACTCCCATGACAAAGTTACAAATTGGCAATTTTCTCTTTTACAATTTTACACGCAGTCTTAAGTTCCTAAAATCCCCACGACAAAATTACAAATTGTCAAATTTCTCTATTTTGTGTAATTTTAAATTCGTAAAATCTCTACGACGAAATTACAAATTGGCAAATTTCTCTACTTTTCACGCAGTCTTAAATTCGCAAAACTCCCATGACAAAGTTACAAATTGGCAATTGTTCTCTTTTACAATTTTACACGCAGTCTTAAGTTCCTAAAATCCCCACGACAAAATTACAAATTGTCAAATTTCTCTATTTTGTGTAATTTTAAATTCGTAAAATCTCTACGACGAAATTACAAATTGGCAAATTTCTCTACTTTTCACGCAGTCTTAAATTCGCAAAACTCCCATGACAAAGTTACAAATTGGCAATTTTCTCTTTTACAATTTTACACGCAGTCTTAAGTTCCTAAAATCCCCACGACAAAATTACAAATTGTCAAATTTCTCTATTTTGTGTAATTTTAAATTCGTAAAATCTCTACGTCGAAATTACAAATTGACAAATTTCTCTACTTTTCACGCAGTCTTAAATTCGCAAAACTCCCATGACAAAGTTACAAATTGGCAATTTTCTCTTTTACAATTTTACACGCAGTCTTAAGTTCCTAAAATCCTCCACGACAAAATTACAAATTGTCAACTTTCTCTATTTTGTGTAATTTTAAATTCGTAAAATCTCTACGTCGAAATTACAAATTGGCAAATTTCTCTACTTTTCACGCAGTCTTAAATTCGCAAAACTCCCATGACAAAGTTACAAATTGGCAATTTTCTCTTTTACAATTTTACACGCAGTCTTAAGTTCCTAAAATCCCCACGACAAAATTACAAATTGTCAAATTTCTCTATTTTGTGTAATTTTAAATTCGTAAAATCCCCACGACGAAATTACAAATTGTCAAATTTCTCTATTTTGTCTAATTTTAAATTCGTAAAATCCCTACGAATTTAAAATTACAAATTGCAGTGTCGAGAAAATTCGTGAAACTGCCACGACGATGTTACCAAATTGTCGAATTTTTGGCAAATTTGTCTATTTCGGTGAGTACAGTAGAAGCGAAGAACAAATCCACGGACGATCGAATGGGAATTTTTGCGCGGGTAGACGCAAGTTTGCACGCGCGTTGGAGCATCGTCGGCCCAACATAAGTCGGAGAAGCGGTAAGCGCCTTGTGGTCGGCTCCGCGAGGGGGTGGCTCGGGCTGCGTTATCGTAGGCCAACAGGCAGCCCCGTTCGCAAAGGGTTGATAGCGGCGCCGTCGTGCTGACTAATTAGAATTCCTTGCCAGCGATACGTAATCTCGCCGAAGGAAATTAAGCCTGGCCCGCTCGAAAAACCTGACACGACGCCACCCCCGGTAATGCGCCTGATTATTACCTATTTAGCATTGCTAATTACATCTTTCTTTTTTCTCCCTCCCCTCCCTTCCCTCCCCCCTTTAGAGAAAATTACGCACTAAGAAGAAATTTTTCCTTTAAGCAGACATTATTTTTAATTAGCGACAGTTGCAGAATGTTGCTTGTTTTTGTTTATATATGGCATGAGAAGAAATGTTTCTTTCCACAAGCAGATATTATTATCATATACATATATATCTTTTAATCGGCACAGAGAGAAACGTTTTTGATTAAAACGAATTAAATTTGGAAGGAGACGAAATTAAAGAAATGTTCGATCCTAAACGGTACAAAATTTAGAAAAAACAATACTCGTCCAAAAAACAAAAAAGCGGAAAAATATCCTGGAGCATTTCGCGAAAGAAAAGACAGAAAAGAAAGAAAAAGGAAACGATCCTTCTTCCAATTAGTCTACCCTTTCAAATTCTTCCGCGTGCAGAAGTACGTGTTCTTCTTCGCATCGAACCGCGGTTTTTCCAGCGTTTCCTCGCCCGAGGATTTCATACGAAACGATACAGCGACGTCGAACAACGAAATTATTCAAACTACCGGGGGGCCGGTCGGTTAATTAATTCTATACATTACCCGGCGAAAGTTAAAACGGCGTTCGAACGCGTATTGTAAAACACGCGCGCGTGGTGAATTATTCGCGAGGAGGCGTACCGCTGGTTTTTCCGCGCCGCTTCAATTAAACGAAACGAAACGAAACGAAACGAAATCGATTCGTTTCGCGAATCGGGTGGGTTCACCGCCGCGCTCTAAAAACGCCCCGCCGTGTTTATGATATTAACGCCAGGGCACGGGTTCTCCGCCGAAAAAAAAAAAAAAAAAAAAAAAAAAAAAAGGAAACGCCCCGCGATTATATAATAAACGATATCGAACATCGCCGGATGGCGATGGGGATGGATGGCCGCAAACAACATTGGATGGGAGGAATTTGAAAAATTAACTTCGTTGCTTTGCCACGCATAGTTCTCAACTTTGTTCCCGGCCAACGCCAAGAGATTCCAGCGACCGCGATACGAACGATAACACAGAGAGGGGGGGAGGGGGGAGGGGGGGAGAGAAAAAGTTTTCTCAATAAAACCTCGCCTTTTCTGATTAATCCCTCTGTGAGGAATCGCAGGCAAATACGTTTGATAAAAACAAAAAAAAAAAAAAAAGAAAAGAAGAAAGATACAGAGAGATATTTTTCACCGACAGTTTTAACCCAGATACGATCGAACCTCGCCGTATTAATTTCAATTAATATACAGCGATATTGATAATAATACCAATATAGGCGTGTGAAAACGTTTATCTTTCACGTTCGTCCGGATTTAACCACTTGCGCTTGATTGCGGACCATAACGAGTGACCAGATCGTACACAATTAATTCGTCGCTTTCTTTTTGAACTGGTCGGTGATGATACCACTGGACAGAAATTATTGAGAAGTAATAAATTTATTATTTGTCTTGCCTATTTTGTTTCACTTAAATGTAGAATTTTACTTATTATAACATTTTATGCTGTAACATATAATATAACCTATATTGTGGTCATAATACAATACACAAATAGGTTATGTCTAACATAACCTATATTCTAGTTACACTGACATTTAGCGTGTTTGTTGTTAAATTACATTACAGATTAAAACTGTATTAACTTTTAAGTGAAATAAAATTTTCTACAGTGTCAGAAAACGATATTACTTATAGGTATTCTTAACCATTCGCACTGGTCAACTGATTGCGGACCGTAACGAGTGACCAGACCGTAGACAATAATTCGTCGCTTTCTTTCTGAACTCGTCGGTGATGATATCACTGGATAGAAATTATTGAGATGCAATAAATTTATTATTATATAGGTTTTGCCTATTTTGTTTTACTTAAATATATAATTTTACTTATAACATATTGTGTGTTATAACATAACCTACGTTATGCCTAATATAACCTATATTCTAGTTAAATACATTGACATTTAGTGTGTTTGTTGTTAAATTATATTACAGAGTGAAGCTGCATTAACTTTTAAATGAAATAAAATTTTCTACAGAAAACGACATTACTTATAAAGTATCCTGAACCATTTGCACTGGGCAACTGATTGCGGACCATAACGAGTGACCAAACCGTACACAATAATTCGTCGCTTTCTTTTTATACCACTGGATAGAAATTATTGAGATGCAATAAATTTATTATTATATAGGTTTTGCCTATTTTGTTTTACTTAAATATATAATTTTACTTATAACATATTGTGTGTTATAACATAACCTATGTTATGCCTAATATAACCTATATTCTAGTTAAATACATTGACATTTAGTGTGTTTGTTGTTAAATTATATTACAGAGTGAAGCTGCATTAACTTTTAAATGAAATAAAATTTTCTACAGAAAACGACATTACTTATAAAGTATCCTGAACCATTTGCACTGGGCAACTGATTGCGGACCATAACGTACACAATAATTCGTCGCTTTCTTTTTATACCACTGGATAGAAATTATTGAGATGCAATAAATTTATTATTATATAGGTTTTGCCTATTTTGTTTTACTTAAATATATAATTTTACTTATAACATATTGTGTGTTATAACATAACCTACGTTATGCCTAATATAACCTATATTCTAGTTAAATACATTGACATTTAGTGTGTTTGTTGTTAAATTATATTACAGATTGAAGCTGCATTAACTTTTAAATGAAATAAAATTTTCTACAGTGTCAGAAAACGACATTACTTATAAAGTATCCTGAACCATTTGCACTGGGCAACTGATTGCGGACCATAACGAGTGACCAAACCGTACACAATAATTCGTCACTTTCTTTTTATACCACTGGATAGAAATTATTGAGATGCAATAAATTTATTACTCGTTTTGCCTATTTTGTTTTACTTAAATATACTTAAAACTGAGGAAATATTACAATTTTCACAGACAAAGAGTTCTCGACGTAGCAAGGGGTTAAGATACAGAGAGCAATAGAGCGAGGATGGTACGTGCGTTTGTCTGCGCGACGAAGAGGACGCACGATTGAGCGTGTTGGCGATCAGCAGAGCCAACTTGGAGGAGAATGACGCAACAGCTACAGGTAAACGTAATTAGGGGTTGATCGAACGGTAAGCACAGGCTTGTCTAATTGCCCGAGCGGATAGCTCTCTTCCAACAGCCGGAAGCCTCGAAGCTTCCAACTTGTCGAGTGTACTCTCTCGTACTCTCTGTCTGTCTCTCTCTCTCTCTTTCTCTCGCTCTCTCGTTCGCGGTATTACAAAGTTGGATAAATATATCAAAAGAAATTCGAAGGATTTTCTATCGTATTATATTATTTATGTTTCATGTTTGTGGCATATTTTGTACTTCATATTTGTATTATATTTTGTACTTTATACTTGTGGTATATTTTATGTTTTATTATATATTTGTAGTATATTTTATATCTGTGGTATATTTTATATTTCACTATATATTTGTAATATATTTTGTATTTTACAATTGTAACATATTTCATGTTTTATTATATATTTCTAATATATTTTGTATTTTATACTTGTGGCATATTTTATGCTTCATTATACATTTGTAGTATATTTTGTATTTTATACTTGCGATATATTTCATGCTTTGTTACATACTTGTATATTTTATATTTTACTATGTATTCGCAGCATATTTCCCATTGTTATATTCGTATCTTTGCATTTTGTATTTTATATTTTTCGTACATCTTATATTTTTCTACAAACTATCGGGCGAAATCGTGCGCGGACAGAGGTGGAATCCGTCAGTTTCACTCAGAGTCACGTTCACCGCGAAAACGAGGAAACGGAGGCTCTCGAAGTGAATGCTTGGCTCTCGAAGAGGCGCGTAACATCGTGGCAGCGCGGCGGAAACGCGACAAGTTTCGAGCCAGCCTGTACAATCGTCGCGCGACGACACAAAGCAAATTAGACGTGTGATATCTAGGTTACCGTAACTTACGCAACGCGATCACTTAATTTCACTGAAACACCGGGAGAATGCGCGGTGCAGTGCACTTGATACACTTAAAGTCCTATTACCGGGCCCACGCCCAGGGAAACGTAGATAGCGTGTACCCCGTTTCTCGTGCCTTTCTCCGAATTGAAACAGAAAATACGATATACACGCGACTGCATCTGATTTCTCTAAAGCATCCTCTTTGTGTTTTTGTTTGCAAACGGTTGGAACGATAACTCTCTTGACAGTATCATCATCATCATCATTGTTATTATTATTATTGGATGATCTTTCTCTCGACGAACGATTCACCGAATTTCTCGAAACAATGTTTTACGTACGAGATGTGTAAAGTTGAAGAATATTTACGACGTGTTGATTTAAACCAGGCGAGAATGATCAAAGAAGATAGGACAATCTTCCACGCGGACAATTAATCGAAATAAATTTACGAGACGAATTTTGTAAATTTTGTAAGATTTCTCGCCACAAGCTGTTCTGACTGGCTATTTAAAGCGACGCGTGCTTGCTCGAATAAATAATTACAAAAGATATAAAGGGTATAAAACAGATATAAAAGATCGAGACTCGAATAAATAAACGTACAAGATATAAAACAGATGTAAAGGATCGAAATTCAAATAGATAGATATAAAAGATACAGAATAGATGTAAAAGATCGAAACCTAATATCTAAACCAGAAAATGGTCGAAAGAGAACGGGATAATCTCGTCCGCCAATTAATCAATCTTCTTGAAGTAAATTTAAAGCGTTTGTTCAAATTTATTCGTAATATTTACGAAACGTCACGAAACTGTTGTCTGAATATGGACAGGCGCCGGGCAACTGATTGCGGACCATAACGAGCGACCGAACCGTACGCAATTAATTCGTCTTGACGCTTAATACTTGAATATTATTATTTACTTTCGCTATGAACGCTATATACTTGAAAATATCACAATTTTGGGAGAAAGGGGAGAGTTGCAGGATCAAAGCAAAACTGTCATCGAAGACCGACGAAGGAAATTAGCAGAGAGAGAGAGAGAGAGAGAGAGAGAGAGAGAAAGGGTGGGATAAAACGAGTGGCGCGGAGCGAATCGGGGCTCGTTACCCCGTAACTAAACGTTCAATCGAACGTTTATGAGCCACCTGCGCGATCCAAACAGGACTCACACGCGTCGATGGGCAAATAATCGAACGTATTCGAGCCAGGTATACCCTCGACTGTGTATCGGTGACGATTGGAGGGGCTGCCTTTCCAACGAGGCGGCGCACTCAAAATTCTCCGCGACCACAAATAATCGTAGTCATCGTCCGTCCAGATGCCATTTTCCGTCCATTAATCGTTCATTTGTCAGCGGGACACGAGATTTCCCAATTGAATTCCCATCGCCGTTGCGCCGTTCTCGGGAGACGAAGGACCAAAAGACTGTAGTAGGTCTATGGTCTTCCTCGAAATGTATCACCAAGAGTACTTGCGTTTTTTTTTTTTTTTTTTTTTTTTTTTGTAAATGGACGAAAAATGAAAGATAATAGATATGAACAAATAAATATAATAATAAATATTGTTGAGAAATTCAATTGTATAATGACATGTGAGCCATCATTAATATGCAGCGGAATAAGCGTTTGCGGATGCCGTGATCGATGATCTTTTGTTTGAACAGATGAATAACGTATGTGTAACGCTCCACGTGTTTCTTCAGTGTGCTTCGACGAATATATAAATAATAAACTAATTAATAAAGTAGACAATAATATAATTGCTAATATATTGTCTGTTTAGTTTAACGTAAATATATTTTGTGAGTAATACTTGTAATAGCGTGAAGAATACATTTCTTTTGAAGAGGAAACCTTCACCCGCAAAATGTGCAAAGTGTCAGAATTGTTTATTGTCGGAAGGAATGACATGTTGAAATTTCCTTGAAACATGAAAGTTGCATGGAAGATGGCAAAATGGCGATCAAGCAGAATGGTCGATGGTACGCGTCTAATAAAATTTTCGTTTCCAGGGTGGAAAATTCGATTCTCGTTCGAAGCACGTGAGAGAAACGCGATTACTGCCTGACCAACCCAATGTGCAAACTATTTAAAGCTCGCCGCAAGACGAGGGAAGGCCAGAAGAATTCGATTGTCTCCGTGGATTTGTCGAACAATCGGACACACGTGAATTTTCATTCCTCTCGTTATTCCTCGCGCGACGGTACAAACAAACCTGGCCGTTTCCTGGCACCGACAAAAGCGCCACAAAAGTGCAATTTCGAAATGAAAAGTTCCTCCCCTCGAGAGAAAAAAAAAAAAAAACAGAAAGAAAGCAATTCCAACTGAGCGTTTTGCCAGAAACAGACGGATACAATTATTAACCGAGTTTCACCCTACAAAAGTACAAATAAAAAACGGAGAGAAAGAGAATGAGAGAGAGAGGAATGAATGGGGGTTGAGCTTCGAGGAAACGTTTAAACGATAGCTAGGAAAATCCACGAAAAATATCGTTGGGGGAAATAAAAAGGCGAGCCAATGACGAGAAGAATCTCCAACCGAAAACCGAGGAAACGTCCATCAGGAGAACGTGATTCCTCCATCCTGCAGGAATCTTTCTTTTTTTCCCTTTCTTCTTCCACTCCACATTTCTCGCTCCCTTCTTCTCTTCCTTTCTTCCGTGTGCACGTACATTCGTTCATTTATTCGTTGACTTTGACACTCTTTCCATTTGTTTCAATTTATTTTTCCATCTTCTTTTTGTTTGATTTGTTTCTTCTTCTTCTTCTTTTTTTTTTTTTTTTTTTTTTGGTTTAAATTTTTCGAGAGAAACAGCACATGGCCGCGAGCCAAGAACGAAACTTGTTTTCGAAGGTTCGCTTTCGCTTTAATTGAATCGACACGCGCAGCCGAAAACGATTGCTATTTCTAGTTCGACACACGTTGATTGGAACCAACTTACTTTTTTCCTTCCACGTCCTTTTTTTTTCTTTTTCTTTTTTTTTGGTTTGTTTGTTTTGAACCATCAGACATTCCAAAACAGGAATAGGAAAAATTGCCCAGACGTGCGGAATTGGCCACACGTCGACTCGTCACGTTAGATCATGTACCCGCGAGAAATTGCGCGATACAGAGGAAATTCGACACGAGACACGACCTCGCCTCGAAGAAAGACGAGTAAAGTCGAATAAAAATTCGCCCCTTATTCGCTTTTCTTATTTAAAGTACATGATGCGTCGAACTTTATCGACGCAGCTCCACGCGACAACGATCGATCGAAACTCTTGCAAAAACTCGGTCAGATGGCAGAACGAAAAAAAAAGAACAGAATCGAAATCTAACCTAAACCGCAGCAACTCGAAACGAGTCCAAATAAAATGTCCAAACGAGAATTAAAAAAAAAAAGAGAGAGAAGAGAAGAAAGGAAAGAAGGGAATGTCGAGTGTTTGGAGGCCTATGGTAAACGAGCGAGAGACCAGGCAGTTTCCGAGTGCAAATGAGGCGAGGCACGAACGCGAATCGTCGACGCACACGTTTCTCGTCTGGCGAATCGCCACCAACGCTGGTTAATGGGAAAAGAGCTTTCCTCCAGAGCGATGATAATTGAAGCCAGCTATCTCCCTCACTCTCTCTTTCTTTCTCTCTTTTTCTCTGTGGTCCCGCGACTGGAAACAAACACCCTCTTCACATCCCCCTACGAACCATCGCCACGTGCGCCATCGACCAAACATTGTAGCTTTTCGTTTCTTTCAATCACGAAATTACCCTCCCTCGTGCGAAAACTCGTCAATTTTCGATTAGACAGTGGGTTTTCACGACTTCTCGAGTGTAATATTGCGCGTAATATAGAAAAATACACAAAGTGCACCATTCGATGGAACAATATAGCTTTTCGTTTCGATTCACACTATATTTTGCAAATTTTCAACCACGGAACTACCCTTTGTCGTATGAAGAAACGAGGGAACTCGAGTTCTAAGAAATATTCCTCAAAATTGTCAATTTTCAATCACTGACGACTATACTTGCTAGATTTCGACTGATTTACGAGAGATTCTCAAGTGCAAGATGGCACAAAGTGCAGGTAACATTGAAAAATACATGGACGAAACATTGTAGCTTTCCGTTTCCATTTCTCCTGTATTTTGCGAACTTTCAACCACGAAATTACCCTCCCTCGTCAATTTTCGATTGGACATTGGGTTTTCACGACTTTTCGAGTGTAATATTGCACAGACTGCGCGTAATATAGAAAAATACACAAAGTGCACCATTCGATGGAACAATATAGCTTTTCGTTTCGATTCACACTATATTTTGCGAACTTTCAACCACGGAACTACCCTTCGTCGTGTGAAGAAACGAGGGAGCTCGAGTTCTAAGAAATATTCCTCAAAATTGTCAATTTTCAATCACTGACGACTATACTTGCTAGATTTCGACTGATTTACGAGAGATTCTCAAGTGCAAGATGGCACAAAGTGCAGGTAACATTGAAAAATACATGGACGAAACATTGTAGCTTTCCGTTTCCATTTCTCCTGTATTTTGCGAACTTTCAACCACGAAATTACCCTCCCTCGTGCGAAAACTCGTCAATTTTCGATTAGACATTGGGTTTTCACGACTTTTCGAGTGTAATATTGCACAGACTGCGCGTAATATAGAAAAATACACAAAGTGCACCATTCGATGGAACAATATAGCTTTTCGTTTCGATTCACACTATATTTTGCGAATTTTCAACCACTCTCTATGAAACTACTGCTTAAACTCGTCAATTGTCGACTTAGACAACGGGCTTCCACGAATTTACGAGCGATCGTCAAGTGGAAGATTGCACGGAGCGCGCGTAATACGGGAAAGATATATGAAATATTCAAATATCGTGCGTGATGCGAGCGATTTCAAAGAACGCGACAGGATATCGACTTGTGGAAACGACACGGGAGAAGAAAACGGTGAGAGATGTTTCCCAACGAAAGAGACAATGCGGTTGCGACTGCGGTACTGATGTGTCAAACGCAGCGAAATCAAAGTAACTACTTCGAGTTTCCAATCTTGCCACCGCGTACAGCGTTGTCTCGTCGTGGAAGTAAACATCGTGGAAGATTACAGGAAAATCGTGGCTTCTCGTTACTGCGACGTTAAAATCGGTCGGTTCGTTGTGAAGTTTATTCGTCTTTCAATTGCAATTCAGACTGGATTCACACCGGTTTGATAGCGGCGCTTCTAATTCAAAACGTGAACAAGCAAACGCGGACGTTTTCGTCAAGTACTAGACGATAACAAACGTGCACAACTTTGGAAATAACAACTTTGTCAATCCAACAATCACCGACAGCAATTAAAAAGAAAAGAAGACAGCTTTGTTAATCCGAACAATTCCAATGTAGCTATTGTAAAATTTCCAAATCGCGAAAACAAAGAGAGAGAGAAAGAGAGAGAGCGAGAGAGAGAGAGAGAGAGAAAAATATAAAAAATTAAATACAGAGACACGCGCGCGCGCATATATAGAGTTATGAGAGTTATTCGAACGGCATAACAGAAGCTGGTTATATAATTATCAGCGACCGAGAAATACTGGCTGGTTGACTAAACTCTTTCTTTTTTTTTTTTTTTTTTTTTTTATGCATCGACAACGTGTTCGTCGAATAACGTTTTGTATTTTTCCGCCACGGTTTTCACAAAACATCAATTTCGTCGACTAAAAATAAAAAAAAAAAAAAAAAGGAAAAAGAGAGGGGCGAAAAAATTGACGAACAACGAAATCACGATTGGTATACGTCGAACATCTTTACCGCAAGCCATTACGTACTCCATAAACTAATAAACGGAATAACCGCGATGGATCAATTCTCTTTTTTTTTTCTGTCCCCTCCATTTTATTTTTTTTTTTTTTTCTTTTTTGGGAACAAACCACACTGCTTGTATTTTGCGCGCAGTGTTTCGTGCAAGCGGTTAAATAAAAGTTGCAAACAAAAAGAAAAAAAAGAAAGAAAAGCAACAGAGGAAATAATGGAAATTTTGATCGAAGTTTCTTCACGTTTGGATGGCGGAAATTTGAGAATATGATAAATAGTATTCGTTCAGTATTATTTCAAGTATCAATGAATTTTATCGCTAGTATTTTCAAAGGTGGAGTTAACCTCTTGCTCTCACGTCGAGAATTTCTTGTCCCAAAATTGCAATATTTTCTCAGTTTTAAGTATAACTCAGGCAAAACAGATGACAAATTTATTACTTCTCAATAATTTCTATCCAGTGGCATCATCACCGACGAGTTCAAAAAGAAAGCGACGAATTATTGTCTACGGTCTGGTCGCTCGTTATGGTCCGCAATCAGTTGCCCAGCGCAAATAGTTAAGGATACTTATAAGTAATGTCGTTTTCTGACACTGTAGAAAATTTTATTTCATTTAAAAGTCAATACAGCTTCAATCTGTAATATAATTTAACAATAAACACACTGTCAATGTATTTAACTAGAATATAGGTTATATTAGGCATAACATACTATATATCATAGCATAACATGTTATAATAAGTAAAATTATATATTTAAGTAAAACAAAATAGGCAAGACAAATAATAAATTTATTACTTTTCAATAATTTCTATCCAGTGGTATCATCACTGACGAGTTCAAAAGAAAGCGACGAATTATTGTCTACGGTCTGGTCGCTCGTTATGGTCCGCAATCAGTTGCCCAGCGCAAATAGTTAAGGATACCTATAAGTAATGTCGTTCTCTGACACTGTAGAAAATTTTATTTCATTTGAAAGTTAACACAGCTTCAATCTGTAATGTAATTTATCAATAAACACACTGTCAATGTATTTAACTAGAATATAGGTTATGTTAGGCATAACATACTATATATCATAGCATAACATGTTATAATAAGTAAAATTATATATTTAAGTAAAACAAAATAGGCAAGACAAATAATAAATTTATTACTTTTCAATAATTTCTATCCAGTGGTATCATCACTGACGAGTTCAAAAAGAAAGCGACGAATTATTGTCTACGGTCTGGTCGCTCGTTATGGTCCGCAATCAGTTGCCCAGCGCAAATAGTTAAGGATACCTGTAAGTAATGTCGTTCTCTGACACTGTAGAAAATTTTATTTCATTTAAAAGTTAACACAGCTTCAATCTGTAATGTAATTTAACAATAAACACACTGTCAATGTATTTAACTAGAATATAGGTTATATTAGGCATAACATACTATATATCATAGCATAACATGTTATAATAAGTAAAATTATATATTTAAGCAAAACAAAATAGGCAAGACAAATAATAAATTTATTACTTTTCAATAATTTCCAGTGGTATCATCACTGACGAGTTCAAAAAGAAAGCGACGAATTATTGTGTACAGTCTGGTCACTCGTTACGGTCCGCAATCAGTTGCCCAGGCGCAAGTGGTTAAGAAAAGTAGTTGACGAAAAAAAAAAAAAAAAAAAAAAAATACCGTGCTTCGGATGCTTGGCACAATTTGAAATTGCGCGACAAGTAACTATTCATCTTCCAAGATCGCTCTCATCCTCGTGTCTACAGAGAACAATAGCTCGATGTTGCAAATCGATTGAAACCAGAAATCGAAAAATCGAACGACTGAACGGGTTAAAAAGGGAGGAAGGAAGATAGTAAATTTAAAAGTATTGAACAGAGCGTGAGAAAAGAGGGGGAAGAAAATTCCATACTAGGTTCGTACTGAAAGCAAGATCCACGTACGCGATACGACGAATCCCATCTCGGTGGGAAAGCCTTTCCAGCCGATCTGTCGGCTTATTTTCAGAGGAGCGAGGCCGAGCGTCAGAAGGCGGCGACGATAGAAAAGAAGAAGAATCGCGGCTGACACCGCGGTACAAACGCCGTCTACTGAATTTCAGCGACAGCCGCCGGAGAACGTCGAGTATCCGTGACGATAAATCCCTTCGATGCCGAAAAGGAAACCGGCACGCGTTCGTTCCTCCTCTTTTTCACGCCCGAGAAATACCCCCGGGGGGCCTTTTAAAGCATTCTACCGAACGTATTCTTTGGACGTCCGACGTCCCGATCGTTCTGACGTGAGACAGTCCCTGTCGATTTTTATGAAACTGTTCCTCTCGAGCGGAACGATTTGCCCGTGAAAAAGAAAGACAAAAAAAAGAAGAAATATTTCGAACGTTCCTTTGTAAATATATACAGGGTGTTTCGTAACTTGCGGGAGCCCACTTCGAGAGCTGATTGTACGCCTAAAAATAATGAGGAACAGTCATGTAAATATATGTCCCATCTGTCTTCGTTTATGAGATGCAATGAATTTTACAAACAGAGTAAACTGTAGTAAGCTAGTTTTACCAGGGATGATACATTCAATTTTCATAATAATCATAATTGGGATGAAGAAAATCCACGTGTTATTGTGCATTCAAGACATCAACACCAGTTTAGTTTAAACGTGTGGGCAGGAATAATTGATAAATTTTTAACTGGACCTTTTTTTCTCGATGGGAAACTAACAGGCACAAAGTACGTTGATTTTTTGAGCACGCGTTTACACGAGATATTAGAGGAAGTTCCAGTCGATATTAGACTTGGTACGCGGTTTATGCATGACGGAGCTCCGCCGCGTTTTAGCCGAGTGGCTAGGCAATTTTTAAATCGACACTTTGCAAATAAATGGATTGGTCGTGGAGGTCCTATTGCACGGCCTGCTCGTCCTCCGGATCTGAATCCATTAGATTTTCATTCGTGGGGACATTTAAAATCTATTGTACACGCAACGTCGATTGAAAATGCTGAAATACTACGAAATAGAATAGAGCAAGGCTTCCGACAAATTCGAGAAACACAAGGAACGATAGAGAGAGTAACCAGATGAATGACAAGACGCGTGCAAGCTTGTCTTCAAATGCAAGGTGGTCACTTCGAGCATCTATCGTAAAAGTAATTAAAACAGAAAATTCATTGTATCTCATAAACGAAGACAGATGGGACATATATTTATATGACATTTTTTTCATTATTTTTAGGCGTACAATCAGCTCCCGAAGTGGGTTACGAAACACCCTGTATATAGCACAAGTTGGTTCCGTTTTTCAAGGCAAAATTCGAAATATACCTCTCGCCCTTTGGGAGACACGATGCCGTAGCTGTGAAATTTCCTTAAAATACTCGCCGACGTTTATTTTTTACAGTGTCGCTATTGTCGTATTCTTTCACCAGCTAAAAAGTATCGCGACGATCGAAAGGAATGATAATCCAAGGGGGCAATGTCCTAACCCAACCAAATTCGAGTAATTTTTTTGGAGGGGCATTTCGTGCCACTCGTGGCCTGAAAAGAATCACGTTTTCTCGATTCGCGAGTCGGGGGCGTTCCGTTGCTACTGCTTCCCTCGGTTTATCCCAGCTGGGCACGGTGTTTGCCCGAATTTGTCGCTCGATCACCCGGGAAGCGACTCGAGGAACAAAGTTCCCCGACAATCCCACGAAACAGAGAGCCAAACTTTGCGAGGGTGTAGACCTGGTATCGACACACCAGGCTGCGCTTGTTCTTCTCTTCCGGTCCGAGTTCGCTCTCCTCGGGGATCGTCGTGCAAGGTCCACTCTTCATCAGCGGTTGTCAAACGTCTCGGCAGCGGTTCTTTCGCACCGCGAGCGAGCAAAGAGACACGCGCGTTGTCACGCGGCCCGCGCGATTTCGTTCGGTGAGTCGGCGTGGCAGCCGTGCTTCCAGTTTCGGTGCCATTCCCGTTTCCTTTGAACGTCCATGAACCGATCGATGGCGGAATATTTAGAACTTTCGAACGTGTCTCTCCCTCTCTTCAATTTCGAATCGTGTCGTCGTCCATCTCGGATCAACGTCCGTGATTTTCGACGGAAATGATAAAAATAGAGAGAGAGAGAGAGAGAGAGACTGCCTTTCGTTTAATGCTCGTCAAATATCTTTCAAGATCGACCGCAGCGACAGCATGGAAATCGAAAATTGAAAGCTGAACAGGAACAGAGAGTCACCTTTTTGCACAAAAGTGCTGGAAGTCAAAAGAAACGCGCGACAACGAAAACACAAAGGGAAAACAACAACAAAATGCACCGTACGCTGACAGAGAGAAACGAACGATTTTTAAACTTCGCGCACAGAAGCACTATCGTTGGCGACGGTCCGTACATGTTGAAGCAATGACAAAAAAATGAAACAGCTTGCTCTCTAGCAAACCATTTTTTTTTTCTTTTTTTTTTTCTTCTTTTTACCTCTACGCTTCTTTTTGAAGACAGATCAACGGGCGGTATGAAAAATTGTCAAAGGCTCGCGTCAATCAATTCCGCGTATTTTTTCTCTTTTTTTTTTTTTCTTTCCAAAGAATCGCCCCGTTCGAACGTGTATCGCAAAGTCCATTAACACCGCCAGAGTTTTGGTTACATCTTTTCAGCAAATACAGACGCATCGCGAAACTTTCTCGTTCCCTTTTCGTTCTCGTAAATTCGATTTTTTTTTTTTTTTTTTTATTTTTTTTTTTTTTTTTTTTTTTTTTTTTTTTTGAAAAAAAGAATAAAAAATCTCGTGCACAACGTGTACGAAATATAATTCGAAAATAATCGCAAGCAAATGGCACCACTACTTCACGGATCGTTCTCACTCGATTGTTTTACGTTCGTCCGACTTCCACCGATCATCAATTTTATTCCCCTACGTTTCAACGTGTAATTCGACGCTCGAACTGTAATTTCCCTACCATACTCGACGTACCGTATCGTTTCACCTCGCTGCAACGTAAATTACGTAGACGCGAGAATTAATAACGCTAGGTAAAATTACCGTGATTATTAATATTAATTCGCTTTGTGTTTTCAAGACGGGGTACCGTCATACGATTTGCATGATTTTCACGAGGAGAACACGGGGAGAAAGGAAACGAAGCATTTTCGCTTGTGGTCCGCGAGCTGTCTGTGGTAGTGATTTTTGAATCTCGCGGATAACACAATAACATGGAACGAAACTCTGTACATATCCGACTCTTGTAAAACCTAACCTCAAATTTTTTAAGACATCAACAGTTATATCTACAGTCGATTTTTCCCGAATTGCAATAGATTAAGAAAGATTTTTCATTGCAATCTCGTTACTTTATTACAATCGTTATTACTTGTCGTATAAATATTGTATAAATATTCAATAGATATCGTGTATATCCAACTTTCGTAAATCTAACCTCAAATTTTTTAAGACATCAACAGTTATATCTACAGTCGATTTTTCCCGAATTGCAATAGATTAAGACAGACTTTTCATTACAATCTTGTTAGTTTATTACAATCGTTATTACTTGTCGTATAAATATTCAATAGATACCGTATATATCCAATTCTTGTAAATTTAACTTCAAATTTTTAAGAGCTCAACGATTATACCTACAGTCGATTTTTTCCAAATAGATTAAAGAAGATTTTTTATTTGAATAATTTTTTATCGTATAAATATAATACATCATGTCGTATAAATAGGTACTTGTAAATCTAACCTCAAATTTTTTAAGACATCAACAGTTATACCTACAGTCGATTTTTTCCGAATTGCAATAGATTAAGAAAGATTTTTCATTACGATCTTATTGCTTTATTACAATCGTTATTACTTGCATAAATATTCAATAGGTGTCGTATATATCCAACTATCGTAAATCTAACCTCAAATTTTTAAGAGCTCAACGATTATACCTACAGTCGATTTTTTCCGAATTGCAATAGATTAAGAAAAATTTTTTTATCACAATCGTGGTTACTTATCATATAACTATTTTACATTATTCAAATAATGTATAAATATTCAATAGATATCATATACATCCAACTCTCGTAAATCTAACCTCAAATTTTTAAACGCTCGATCGATTACACCTACAGTCGATTTTTTCCGAACAGATGAAAGAAGATTTCTTCACTAGAATAATTTCTTATCGTATAGATATACCACCGTCGAATGGAAGAAAATAAAAAAAGCTCGTCTCGATGGCTAAAGTGTATTACGCACGTTCAAAGTGTATTTTCAATATATGTAGTTACTCCTCCACGCGTCGATCGTTGCGGTACATATCCGCTCGGTCGTGAATGAAAGAGTTCATGCCTCCGATGTAAATTTCACGCTTCAGTCCAGTTGCAAAATTAACCACGCACGAATCGAACGAGAAGAACTTCTCGCGAAGAACACCAAGCCGATCTTTCGATTTTCGTCAAAGGAACAAACCCAGCACGCGTGCTCGATCAATCGACGGATCTCCCTCCGGCAAGTTTCGCGGTATTTCGTGATTATTAATTGACCTAATTTCGGGTCGCCAAGAGAAACGTGGTCGCGGGCTCGTGGATCATGTCCGGTTCTGTGCGTGCCTGATCAAATCGGACAGAGCGGTTTTGTTTGCGTGGCCGATACGGTTTTCGGCCGCGAAATCGAGTTCGTGTTCGAAATCGAATTCGGGGAGGGGGGGAGGAGGAGGAGGAGAAGGGGAGACTCGGCGAATCCGAGACAACCGGACAATCCGAGTTCTAATGGGTCCCGTAAACATTTGCGTGCAAAGATCAAACGGCATACCGCGGCGATGTCGCTGCGGCACGCCGCACTGTCATCGAATTCGAACGCTAATCATGCTCATAGACCGAGAGGCCTCTGCGAATCCCTACGGGGGATTTCGTGCCAATTTCCACCTATTTTCTCCGATTGCCTACCAGCTTTATAATCCACGCTGCTGGGCGCTCCCGACAGTGGTCGTTTGCACCACTTTTCACAGCTGTCTTTCGCGTTGCGTGTAAATTTGCCATACGCAAGTATGTCGCGTTGTTATTGTTATATATATAGGATCTGTAAATCGCTTTAATAATTAATAATTATGATAATTAAGGTAAATTAATAGTTAATGGTGATCACTGTTACTACAGTATATTATTATTATTATTATTATTACAATGGTTCGAATCAACCCTCCTGCAGGCTCATCCTTTTGCACTGTAAATTAACGCAAACTTCTCGACTTTACTGATCACCTTTCTGTTTTGAAATCAAGTTCCTCATCGTCGAAAATTAAGCTGGTCATTCTGACATTGTTCCAGTGTTCCAGGAACCGTAGTCGAAACGTGGTCTGCATCGACTTGTCAGTCACAATTGTCAGTGACAAATTTCGTCGTTCCACGATTTACCGTGGCGGCGAGTCGGTCAGTTCATTTCGTCAACAATTAATTAGCAATCAGCTGCCGGCGCTGAATTATCCAGTGTCGTTTTCGCGGGGATGGAAGCAATCAGGCACACGTAGCTAACCAATCGATAATTAGACGGTAAATAATCATTTAGTATCACCCGGTCACTCTGGAAGCAATCAGGGCATCCAATTCGATATTCCAAGTCAGATCAGTCAACATCCTAAGCGCTTAGGCCATCGCGATATTGCTCGCCCCTCTTCCACCCCTTGAGTTGGACGGCAATCTCCTCGGCTCCGAAGGTAATTGTCCCTTGATTCGTCATCTATCGGGGCAAATGTCTCGCGTACTCGCCTCCGTGGCGAGTTTCCAAAAAAAAGAAAAGAAAAATTGAATCGAAACTCGCGCGAGAAATATTTTGGCCGTTGTCGATCATACTGTTGCAGACTGTGGTCACAGTATAAACGTGGAACAGAAGGGGAATGTCGACAGTTAATCTACTCGACATCTTCTCGATTTTCGAGTTTCTTGAGAAATGAACGAATTCTACTCGCGTACACGCGTGGACGAGCACTTCGCCGATTTGCAGACGAGAGAGAAGAATCGTCGTTCTTTCGTCGTGAAATTCAACGAAGGAAGAAGAAAAACAAAACATAAAGCGAGAGGCAATGGCTGTTGTCGACTCTCGGTCTCGGTTGTCGATCCTCCGCCTCTTTGCTGGCCCATGGCCGGTTCTACTAATTAACCCCCCGCATAATGGAGCGTGCGAACGGGTGGGGGGGTGGCTGCACGCTGCGGAGAGACACGAGACCCGGCTTTGATATTTAATCGCGTTTAACGCAAGCGTCGAGGGGCCAGGTCGCTTTTAATTCTGTTTGTCCCGCGAAAGAGCGAATTTCCTGGCAGCGGCCCCGCGCGCTAATCGCGCAAAGGATCCCCGGGATTATGGCGACGCGAGCGCACGCACCCCCACCCCTTGGTTTTGCTCGAATTACCGTTCTCTGTCCTTCCTGTTTCCCTTTCTTCCCTCTGCGGATCAGTCGCCGCCAGTTCTTTCCGAACGAGCTCGGTGGTTTCTCGAACAGATTGGTCAATTCGCGATAATTAACGGAGGGTTAACATCGAATTTTCGAGCACCGACTCCTGTTTTCTATATACTCTATCAACGGTTGGAACAATGGTTGGAACGTAGCTTGATCGTTTAACGCTGAGGACTCGCGAGTCCTAACAGCGACTTTATGGTTATTTCCGGATAATTTCGAGGGACGGTCGAGAACGTTGATTTTCGATTTTGGAATTTGCCCAAAGTCGTGGGGGAAGTTTCATCTTCTCCCCCCCCCCCCCGTGAATGTTGACGACACGATCCTACGAAACCCGCAAAAACCCGAAAAACCTCTTCGATCTGTCTACGTTTCACGTAAGTAGAGCGACTTTTATTTATCTCGTTTGCCACGCGTCGCGGTCTGTTTGCTTGTTTGTCCGCGGGGATACACTTAGAAACGAGCGAGCACAGCGTTTTAAATAACTCTTTGAACGGAGAGTTTCATTTTCGGTGGAAAAATTCGATGATTGTACAGGGTGGGAAGAAAAGTTTGTCGGTGGCTATCACAGATGAATTCTACACCTTCGATTTGATGGAGAAACAGTGTAAAGAAACCTGTCGCAAAATTGAACCACAAGGTCGATATTTTTCTTTTCTCTTTTCCTCGCATTATATTCTACTCGTCACGAAGATAAAACTTTTCCGGGAGAACCGCGTGGTTCTTAAAAGTTTCTTAGTCATTTAACAGTGCGCGCGCGTCCTAACAGCGACTTTATGATTTTGGACGCGTGGATGTCTACTTTACGTAACTTTCCTATTAGGTTTCGCTACACATTTGATTTGTCACAGTTGTAGCATCAGGTGTAAGTTATTCGAACCATAAACGTTATATCCACGCATCGAAAATCATAAAGCCGCTGTTAGGACGCACGCGTCCGCAGTGTGAAACTCTTTTCAAAACTACTAGGTTGCGATCTGTGATTCCTTCCCGATGAGTGGAATACAATGCAAAAAAGAAATTCTGACTTTGAAATTCAAGGTCAAGGTCAATTTTTCGACAGACACTTTACACACATTCCCACGACATCCGTGACAGCCACCCTGTATCTTACACTTCAATTTCTTGAAATGTTACACTGCTTTGGTAGTTGCAGCGTTGAAATTAAAATTTTAATGGTGAATCCCTTGTGAAAACCCGTGTGAATCGCCGTGAAATGAAAATCACAAAGCGAAAGTAAATTTGAGAGGAAGGAAGGAAGGAGAACGGAATGACGAATTACGAGGGACGCGTCTTTGGAGGAAAAACAGGAAGGAAGTTTCGATTAACCAGCCGGACAGACCCTTAACGAACGCTGGAGGCTCGTTGTTTCTCTAAACGAGGGCGCGGCAAACGGGCTGAAACGTAAGATTCCTTTGTAATTCGGTTTATCCTCGCCTCCGGGGCCCTTCCCTTTGTGTCCCGGCCATTTTTAATTCCCCCCTCTGTATTAGTCGCGAGCGCGGCGTTCCGTTGAACGCCGGCGAACATTTCGCAAAACGACGAACGCGAAAAGCGTGGTGCAATGGGAATTACACGATGGGGTAAATGAGGGGGAGAGAAAAAGAGGAAGGAGGAAAGGTCGATTCGACGATTCGACGTTGTGATAATTGTTTCTCGTTTTTCGTTTTTTTTTTTTTCCTCTTTTCTCTGTCAATGTGTCACGTTAATAACGTAATTATTGAACGTTACATCCCGTAATTATTAAATTCTGGATATTCGGATCATCAAGGTCACTGGCGTCCAATCGGTGCTTCGATAGAAAAATAAGAATTTGTAAT
>JAWNGG020000524.1:0-25410 GCA_036937485.2 Tetragonisca angustula | reverse complement strand
TTTCTGGTGATTTTATTTAACTTCCTTTGCGCAACGTCGAGCATTGGAACGACAAAGAGTGAAGTTGGCAAAAACGGAGCAGACAGTTGAATGAAGTACTAAATTGAAATTATTAATTCATCGGATCAACTTCGTCGTCAACATGACGTTTCATTTGCGATTCCTCTTCGGGCGATTTGCATCAGTTTGAGCCTGTTATGTGGTGTTTGTTCCATGAATTTCACTTTTAAAAAAGTTATCCCTGGTATTACGTAATTGCTGTAGGTATATTTGTGATTTCTATTCGACACGTGTTAGGCTACTTGGCATATTACATTTTCTATTTGCGATCGTGAAGGAAATTCGTTTTCTCCTGTTGTGCGTAAAAATTCGCAAATTATAAGCTATCTTTGAAATATATCAATTTAAAGAGATTAGCGAATTCGAAGAAATTGGAACATTTAAGAGATACTGTAATAAAATTTTTTTGTTTTAATATGTTCAGGTAAATTCACCTTTTCTTTATGAATTTCTGTAACATGTCATTTTATTTCAACATATATTTCGTTGTCAAAATCTTGACTGAGCAATATGTAAGTTGTTATTTGATAAGGCATTTACGTAAGTTTTTCGCATTATGTCATTACGTGGTTCTCAACGTATTAATTATAAAAATTGAGGAACTTGTAACAAAAAGTACTTGGATAACAATGCTTTTGAAAAACAATAAACTTGGAATGAAACAGACCTTGGAATGAAGAGACAAAAATTACAGACACGCGTAATATGTGCATTACGACGAAGTTTTCCTAGAAAAAGTCAGACGTGAACAATGAATACTTTGCTGATTGATATCATAGAAGATTATCACAGAAAATTGTGGAATAAAATGTATGGTTTATTCGATGTATCAGACAAATTGTCAGTTTGCCTATATGTCAATATTCCCTGAATTGAGCAAGCGACTTTGCTCAAGTTTCGCACGAATTGGAATCGGATTACGCGCGATTCCAGTTTAATTACGAAATTGAACAGCTGTGTACTGGTTTCGTGTTAGCCGAGCTATACCGTTTGACTTACTTTTTGCCTGCATTATACACGTAATCGTGATATGATATCAATGATACGTAATCGCAACATTATTCTATATATATGCATGTATGTATATTAGTTCAACTTTCTATGCTTTTTTAATTCTTCGTTTCTTACATAAATGTGAGATAAAATATATTAAATAATCAAGGCAAAAAATAAGCTTCCGGTACCGGGAATCGAACCCGAGCCTCCTGGGTGAGAGCCAGGTATCCTAGCCACTAGACCATACCGGATTTTCGTGAACGAAACACAGTGATTTCCAAATTTATAGTCTATACAATCATTACTTAATCACTATTATTTAAAATTTAATCTAAAAATAAGTCCCATATTTTAAATGTCTCACTAAAGTAATTTGTCAGATAAAATTATTTACTTACAATCATTTCATTTTTCGTGAATTTTTAGAAGTCCAAGAAGAAATTATATTTTTTCCATTTCCATTCTTTTAAAGGGTTGTAAAAACAACTACTCACGGCCAAGTACCGGAACGTTTCCGGCGACGCATTTCTGGGTCCTTGTCGTAGTCCTCGAGGAAGGGCACGTTCATGCACGTGTCGTCGGTATTGACGTCCCCTTTATTCCTAACAACGCATCTCCAATCGAGCAATTCGCTCACACTTCGACGTCTTGGCTTTTCTCTAACCATGTCCATTATCCATCCAACATTTCCTTTAAATGAATGGCCTCAGCAGCTTCGTGCTTGCTTATAAATATCGCTGCACATTTTCAAAGTTTCCTTTCGTAATAGCACATGTTCCACAAATCGAACGTTTAATAATTCCACGCACATATCAGGCACTTCAACATTCTTGATCTTTCATATACTATATTAATTGTACTGTAATATTTCATTGAAACTTTATTGGGTTTAGTTTTTATTCTGCAAAAAGTCGAGAGACATCTCACGATTTCTATTGAACGCAATCGACATGATGGATACTCAATATTAATCTATTGCTTGTCACGTGACTCATGATTAACGCGCCAATTTCGAGAGGCCTATAAGTGGTGATAGAATTTGAAATGATTCGAATATGTATATATAGAGAAAAGTTCGACTCACTTTGAATATGATTCGAAAATTAAAATTCTTGAACGTTTGATTGTCTTGAAAGTTTCTAAAGGTTTAAAAATCTTGATTGTGTGTGATAAATAGACTAGGACTTTTATATATTTAAAAGAAATTTATAATAATCCGTAGTCTACTGACGAATATTCGATAACTCGAATTTTCTAGATTCTCTTTAATTTGATAATTTTATATTTCACAATTTTATATTAGTTTCTAAGAAACTGAATGCTCATCACGCTATCAAACTCTGTCGCAACTTGAAGGACTTTCGAAATTTAAAATCTATCAGGATTTTCAAGAATTTCAGAACTCCGAATCATGTTCGAAGTGATTTGAATTTTTCACAGAAAGAAATACAAGTTCAAGTCGATTCGAAATGTCTCAGATCCCATTACTACTTATAATGCACCACTTTCTTTTCTTTTTCATTCTCATTTGTGCAACAAAAGATTATTGATTCATTAGGAACGTAGATTTGACAAGAGCTCGTTAAAATAAAGAAAAATTTTACGCTCGTTAAAATAAAGTTAAATTATACGTAATTGATGCCACTCGCACGCGCCTGCAAATGAAACTTAGAAACTGTTGCGCAATCCTTCACCTGCTCGTTCGTAAGTTTGCCTTCATTTTATGCGCACATCGTGTAATTTGCACGACTTTAATATTTAAACGAACGACTGCGTTTACTGATATGATAATGCAACAATTTTTTTAACACAGTTCCAATGAAACGATTAAGTCTGTTTGGTTATTGCACGAGCTTATGACCTGCTTTCCATAACCTTCGCGAATTTCAATCAGGCGGAGACATTCGCGTTGTTTTATCGTTTGATTTACTATGCCTGATCTACTCCTTGATTTTATACATCTCAAACAATTCTAATGAGGATGTATTTTCTAACAAGTTTTTTATACGCTTGATGACTGACACAGTGTAATAAAAACAAATTTATATTTTATTTTATTTTTCACAATTTAATATCAAAACTTATATGGAAGAGAAATCAATCTAGAATACTGTATTTTATTAAAGAATTTTTTCTAATTCATACTGGAAGTTTACCGTGATTAGAAATCAGTCGCTGATATTTTAAAATTGCCTCCGAATTTGGTATCAAAGATTACATACTCAATAAGAAATAAATCACTTTCCGAGAGTAATCCTTTTCAACCGTTCAGTACCGCTCATCGATCGTTTAATCGCGAAATTACACACAACTATTTTTAAAAGAGAAAGCATACTTACAAGGCCGGGAATTCTAACTTTTAAACGTATCGTCGCGAGTAAACAAATATGCGTTTCGGCTGCGTTTTCGAGTCACGCTGGACTAGTTCGCGAATAACAGTGCCTCGTAGGGAGATCCTTTCGGTAGAAATCGATCGCGTCGAATAGAAACGAGGCCTCGAAACCGGAATTCTCCTGTTGAATGAAACGGCCGCGTATATACAGCACAGTGACGAGCCGTACCTCGATCGACGACCGCTCCGAGTTCACTGAGCAACGACTTTACCGGCTGCAGCTTCTGAAAGGCACTTAGGGCTTTCTAACTCACGCCCCTCCCCACCCACCACCATTCTGTACCAACTATCTGAATGTACACGATAAAAAAAAATATATGTCGAGGTGGTGGTAGTCAATCGTGGCCATCGATACTTGTAATTTTATTCTGTCGTTGCAAATTTGATTGCTGATTTTTTTATCAAACAGATCGATAAAATGATTCCACCGATGTTAATTAGACAGATGATGACCGTTTGTTCGTTGGCATATTTCATCATTTTGTTTTGCGATTGCAAAATTTCTGTAACCTGTTTTAATTTAATCTGATAATAATCGTTTGATTCAGATCATCAATAGGCTTCTCACTATTTTGCTCGGTGACTGTAGATTTTCTTGCAGATCTTTTAATCTGAGAAAAATTTGCGGATTTGTTGGACATTAATTAAACAAGTGATCGTTCGTATTATACACTTTCGTGTTATAAATAATTTTATTTTATCACTGATTACTTCAGAATAAGATTCTTTCATAAGCAAGTGTGATATATACGTATATGTTTAAATTCGTTTGATTTCATTTAATTTCATTTAATTACTAATTACTGTCAATGACACTCCAGAATGAAATTTTTTCATTCGAGACTAGTTTGTTTTCGAAGACTCGAAAGTACTTGTTGCTTCGCGCCTGCGTTCCAGATGGTTTTCTGGAGCTTTCAACAGTAGACAGCACGTGCACTTGGACCCCTTTTTCGCGTTCGCGCCCTTTGTTCTCGTTAAAGGAAGAGTGCTTGAAAGAACGAAGATTGCTTTCATAGTAGCCTCGACTCTAAGTCAAGCTAGTCGCTAACCGGTGAAAGCGACAATGAAAGGCGAACGAACGGCTAACTGGTTCATTTGTAAAGAGACCTTACAGCTGCTCGAGAGTCTAGATCGAGCTGAACTCGACCTATTTTCATTGTTCTTTCCACAATCTAATAGAGTATCTGATTATTCATCACACCACCGATAATATCATATTTTCACTTTTTTCTATTTTCAATGGACTATTACGTTATATTCACTTTGCAACGATTTTCCTCTATTTTTTTGATTGATCACTCTGCAACGATGGTCTTTCTCTATTTCTTGTTTGTTAAAATATCGAAAGAAATAATTGCTGTACAACCATTTTCATCTACTTTTTGCTTAGATTAGAGAGTCGTATCGTAATGACCTTTGCAATCATAGTCTGTCTCTCTCTCTCTATCTCTCTATTTTTTCGCTAGACTATTACTTTTCGCTGGAATATTACATAATAATCACTCCGACAGCGATCATTTTTATGCGTATTTTGTATCAGTAAAAAATTGAACTCTTGCGTTCATTCTCTCTTTTTTCTGAATTTTTCTTCTCTCAGAAACGTTATATCTTGATAAGACAAGACCGTAGTTGACTTCCGGCCATCGACTTCGTGGCCCAATGTTGTTGAACCCGAAACTGTTGTGTCGAACTGGTTGAAGCATATACCGTGGACTTAAATTTGTAGTACGAGCAAAGTCAGGGCCGATTCTATGCCTCAAGACGAGACAAAAACCAAGAGTAACAAAATCGCTTTTTTACAATACACTATTTTTAAAGAAAGGAGAAATTTTTTAAAGGAAAAGAATTTTGTTCCACATCTTCGATTTACATTTGCATCCTTTCGTAAAGACACTTGAAAAAATAGGACGTACCTTATAGCTTTAATTCATTTATTAAATATTGTGACAGGCAACGTGTTTCCAACACCTATTTTATATATCTTATGTTGTGTTATGTTATGTTCAAGTTTTCCGTAAATGCACAAAAATCCGCAGTTCAATAATAAGTATCGTTACATCAAGTTTTTAAATTTAATTCTATCAAAAGCAAAGCCTTCATTTTTGAACCGTAGAATTTGGCTTTGCTTGTAACGCGAATTTAGGCTCATCATATAAGTACATATGTAAGTAAATAAAGTTCGATTTCTCGTTGCGAAGAAAATATTTCTCGCGAATACGAGGCGCTCCATTCGACGCCTCGTCGATTGCATAATAAACAGTGGTATGTTCTGCAAGAAGTATATATAACAAGCAGGTCGTAAGGCATAACTGTAAACCAGTTGCGTGTAATGCAATTATGGTATGAAAGTGATCAAAATTTATTGCGGCCGACGGTGCCCGCATTGCAAAATCAATGGGGACGAGAAACAAACTGAGGTGTCCCGTGGAAAAACAGGCGCCTTGTCAGGGTCGTGTCATTATTTCCATTTTTTCCTCAATGTTTGAATAAAAATGACATTTCGTTTTTTAATTCTTTCGTCACGCTAAAATTGATTCTTTACAGTCTTTCCAGTCTATTTCAGTTTATTTTACACTGAAAGTTGTCTCTAATCCGTAAGTGAACCAGTCGCGATCATATCTAATTTCAAATTTACAACTGTATGATCTGTTGATATCGTTGTTTGAGAATTTACGTAGTCCTTTATTGTCTCGTCATATTAATAAGAAGAAACTTTTATCTGCCAATTCGACATATGTAAATTAAACAAATTCCAATTATTAAACTAAAGTTGAAAGTTCAGAGTTGAAATCGGATGTCACGTGGCAAGAAAGAGTTTTGTGTGAACTATTGTGAACTGTTAAATAGATAACACAGTCATTTGAAAATTGAAGAGAGACTTTCGAGAAGATCAAGAATTATGCTGCAAGTTATTACTTTCATCTTTTATTTTTAACTGTATTTCGATTGTCATGATTTAATCTGAAGAAAATTATCTAGAATGTAATAACTAAACATGCTAAATATTTATTAGTTGACATTTTAAAGCTCAAAGCTAACCAAATATAACATAATTAGTGTTCTGAGCTATTATTACATTGAGAGTTACTTTGAAAGTTATTTTATTCATTTGGAAGACGAATTATGGCTGCTATTTGACTTTGAATGGTCAAGAAAAGAAATCTAGCTGTAACATGTCTACAAAGATATGTCATTTTCCGTACGCATTGATCTAATGGACGAGTACTTTCCACGGGAAAGAAACGCTCACAAAGTTGCCATTTTATGCATTTCACGAAATAAGATACTTTCCCGCGGAGGAATATAAAACCGGTGGTTTAAGGACGATATTGCGGTTAACAACGAGGTTACGTCCTTCAACAAACGCTTTAGAAGTGGCCAACAGTAAATGGAAACGAACGTACAGATGGTCATCACATTTCCCCCAGTTGAATTGTCACGACAAACAGGAAAGTGGAAAATTATGCAAATCTCACGAATGGCATCGATTAAAGTTGAAGGAAAGTGTGTCGTAGAAAATAATACCACTTTAAATAACAATAATATTGGAGGGGTAGGTTTAGGGTGTGGTGATGATATAATAGAAATTAATGACATACTTTGCTCGGATAATGGAATTTATGGCACGATCGTAAAAATTTTCCCGTGTTTGCGTGGAAGAGTTTATACAAAACAATAGAAATATAAAATTTCTAATAAAATTGAAATAATTTTTCGTTTGATCTGAAATTAAAATGCTTTCAATTTTGATGCAAAATAAGACTAAAGTTTAATAAATTTTAATTTTAATTTTGTGTGAAATTCAATACATTGTGTAAAATTATAATGTATTAAATACACATTCTACTAAATATCAGAATATAATTTTTTTACTTATAATTTGAAAACAATAAACAGAATAATTACAATTTAATATAATAAAACACGTATCTACATTTAAAAAGCATTTATCGATGATTTTATGCAAATTGTAAGTAGTATTTTGCATCTTATATAAAATTTAATTATCATACAGATTTGAGAAATAGGGATTTTTCGTATAAAATGCTGACTATTTATTTTATAGTTATTGATATGTATATGATTGTTTCCCAGTTATTATATTTTTAAGCATAATAATATTAAAGTATTTAAAATTACACAACCTTATCTTTATGAAAGTGGCATGTAATTTGTAAATAGCACTGCTGGTGTAGTGGTATCATGCAAGATTCCCATTCTTGCGACCCGGGTTCGATTCCCGGGCAGTGCAACTCCATTTTTTTTTCCTTTCAAAAAAGTATATTTTTCTAGAACTATGTATCTATCTAATACTTTTTGTAGATAAACAATTTAATCTAAATAATATTGTATCGATTTTTTACTTGACACCTTTTACCACTGCACCTGCCATTTCAATTCGTACTTACACATTTTAGCATCAGTAGTTGAATGAAAAAGTATTCGGTCAGAAGTAAAGCAACAAATGTCACTGACTTTTATAATAAAAAGCAGTATTTCGTAGCACCGTGTTTTTCATTTACGCTCGTATCTCTAGAAGCTTTAATATCAGATCTAAAGTAAAAATATTCAATCACTTCGGATACTTCAATCCTCGTTATCGCGACAATTTAAGGCGAAATTTTATCCGGAATTGTCCGGCTAACTCGGACTTGTTTTATTACTGATAACGGTAACCATACCTGATAATTTTATCGATGCATGAATATCGTTTGAGCAAAACCGCCCTACTCAGTACCCAGCCACTACGTTGCATCACTATATACCGGGTATCACTATACTGAAACGACTTGACACTTTTCATCCGTCGGCAAACTGTGTTTTGTCGACGAAAGAAGGAAAACAGAAATGTCCGATGATAAGAGGGAACCTTGGCGATAACCCAGCGAACTGATTGTGAGTCGTGTGTTTTACCCATACATCATGATTTTTGATTGATTTGCGGATTCAGATTCTGGATTCGCATGCTACTTATCTTCTCCAAAGTTAATCTATGCTCCATAAAGTTATCTCTTCCCATAAATTATACACGTGATGCGTATTACTTCAAAACAACTATCAATTAATCATAAAGTCTTGTCTTATTGATTTGAACGTATTCTTGGAGAAGGATGTAACATTACAATAGAGTTTTAACCTGGTGATGAATGAATGAATAAGAATAATAATTTCTTTGTTTAGATATATCTTATTTTTAAACTGTATTTTTATCTTTGCTTTAAATATTACAACCAGTCCACTTAAATATTACAACCTCAGATTCAATTTTTGCATCTTTTATAACATTGGATTAAAATATTAAATTCGTAAAGATTAATGTGTAAAATCATAAAATCACATATATAAACATACGTTCAAAAATATATAAAGCTATTACGCTACATTAGAAAATACATGTATGTATTGTCAATAATAAAACTATATATTTAAGGATTAATTATTGTATTTATTCTTGAAAACTTTTACATGTAAAACTATTGTCACCAACTGATTGAATATTATGTTAATTTCATCAATAAGAATAATTAGTTTTTATAGATAACACTACTCTCAATCAACTTCATGTATGAAACTATTGTTCCGAATGGACTGAAAATTATTTTTATTACAATGAGAAGTCATAACGAAGAAAGTGATATTTGAGCCAGTTTTTGGCGTCGATGGTCGTAAATGAAAGTCACCAAAACGACCGTGAATTGGGGTAACTTTCTTAATTCGACAGGACCAACTTGTTTTCGAACGTCTGGAAACCAGTATCTTGGACGCGTGTCAATTGCACCGCGAGAAAGTTCTTTCTAAGGCTCAAGGTTAATTTCGTTAAAACAACACGTCTGATTGAAAAGTAGTTTCATTTTTAACAGTCACAGCGTTATGAAACGCAACGCTATACTCTGAAGAACGTAGCAAATAAAATAATCGGATTTAACAAACAAGCGTCATAGGCAATTCGATGAAGAAGCTATACTACAATTTAAGGATAAAAATAATCTAGAAATAATTGAAGTACAATTACAGAACGACTAAACGAGATGCATGCATAAAATTATATCAACATTAATATGACACATCGTGCAAAATACCAAAGGAAAAAAAAACGGCTTTGTGTGCGAGAAAACTTGCTTCTTTACAAAAACGGAAATAAAAACGGATGCAGACGTCAAACAAAACACTGAAACGTTGTATCATAAAGTGTTTCGCGACAGTATTGGAGTACTTCTAGAAACTTTTTACGGATGTATATTATGCGTGTTGTGCAAAGAATTTAAAATATTATTAATATTGTAGAAAGATTTGAATATTGTGGTTATATTGGTAAAATCTGAAAGCTTTATTACTTTGGTCATTATTTAATTAATACTTACTTGATATAAACAATTGTTTATGATTTAATGTAAAAATTTTAATACACATAATATTTAATTACTATTTATTTATGATATTATTATTTTAAACTATAATTGATTATATTTAAAATCCAGATTTATAAAATATTTGATATTCTCATTAAACGAAAACTATACGAAAAAATTTTGTTTCATTTAAAAATTATGTTTCAAGAGCTAGAGTATATACAGAGTACAAGTTTGAGGAGATTCTTCATAAAAAGTTAAGGAAAAAATATAGAATAATTTTTTTTTTTTTCGTTGAAAATCTAATTTTTAAAGAAATCGAGTTTGAAAATTGAATCAAAATCAAGTACATTTGTATTTGGTTAATTTAAGACTAAGAACAAATTATCAAAGTTATTGTATTACGTATGAAAATGTATAAATCGAAAATATGGAATCAAATATTTCTTTAAAATACTTCGTTTCCGAGAAAATTAAATTTGAATAGTTATCAAATAAATATGACCTCTGTTTCTTTGAAAATGGAAAATTTTATTCTCTCTTTTTGACTTTAAAATAACTTCTTGCTTATTACTTATTCGTCAAATTTACATGTTCGTACCAATATAATCACGATATAATCGTATCTCATTACAATAATAATAAAATTTAAAGTTTCATATTGTTCATATAGTGCATTTAAGGTATTCGTAAAAGTTTATTGTAGTAAATGTTTAAATACTTTTGCGAGTTTCTGTGCATATATCGTATCGTTATACGTTTGTTGTTGCATAAATTTTTATATTCCAGAAGTGACATTTAATGGAATATGTATTAGTTCATGTTGAACATACGGGCGAGTACTAATTATATATTTGTTAAAATTGATTAACTCTTAGTTTTACGAGGTTTCACAAATTTTATCAAGACTCCATTTGAACCAGGTATTTACCTCTCACGTGAATAATAGTCAAATTCTTAATTTTATACACTCACTTAATGCAACAGTGCATTTTAGGAGATATATACTTTTAATCTTTCAGAAAAAATTTACTAAGATTCAGAAAAGATTTACTAAGAAATTTGAATTTTCAATCATTCATAGCAATTTTATAAACTTCAAAGCTTATTATTTTTATATCAGATACAAGACAACTAGTATTTCGAAATTTAATAGAGAATTGAAATACCATTTTTGGAATATAAAGTACATCTGTCCCGAAACTTCTACATAGTATCTACCGTATAAATATACATTTTATTTAAATTATTGCAAAATGATAAAATAAGACTTTTTTAACATGCTGATGGCGCCAGTTACAAAGACACAAACGTTAAAAAGTAGAAATCTCCGTTACCTTCGCGGCTCCACTGCCTCCAAGTAATCGACTGTTAACTCGCACCGCGTGTTGCTTCAAGAGAAACAGAAATGGTTAGACATCAATGAAGAATAGGTTAGTCAAGTGATGTGTATCAAATTCTTAACATTTGTCACATGTTTCCAAACTACGACAACTAGTTACTTATTCCGGATTAATAAGTAGACACTGTATATAACACGGAAAGAATTGGAAATATTAACAATTAAAATTGATGTCGTGAGATAAAACTTGTTCGACTTTATGTTAACTCATTATTAATATGCAAAGATTACAGACTAAAATTAAATCTTGCCTCGCCAACAGCTGCGTAATAACGACGATTGTTAATTAAATATCGATAGTGTAGTAATTCTAACGATCACGATGTGTTGTTACATTGTTACATTGCTATGTACTATTCTAAATGGAAAGCATTGTTACAAATAAGAATGGCAAGGTTCATTTCTGGCCTTGGCCTAGATCGTTCGATTCATCTCGGTGAAGGGTTTCGATCGAGACATGCAAACAGAAAGAATCGGGTCTATCAAAATGAAAATGAAAAGAGGTTCATACAGAACTCCAAATATGTATTTCTCTTGCAATAATCTGCTTATATTGGTTTGTGAATAAAACTACATATTTTTGTATGAAATATTCTACATGGTATAAATATTCATAAATGATATAAATATTCATAGTAAATATTCAGTAGCTGAAATACCTTTGGCTGACTTTCATTTTGAACAAAATTATTACAAAAATGTGAGTTTGCATAAAAAGTCGCAGTCTATTTTTATTATTATTTTGAAAGGTTCAATATTTTCAAAATGCATAATCCTTGTAGAAGGTGCAAATGTGATCTATTGTGTGTACACTTCGTTTGGATAGTAATGTTATATTGGCAAACAACTGAACTCGAATCAATCGCTTCGAATGCAATTATGTTGACCATTACACCACCATTGTACATATATAAAACAGGTGTTGAACAACACATCGTGACCTAATACAAGCCAATCGATATCGCAACTGGTTTGAGCCTTCTTTGGCCTTGACTTTTACGCCAACTTCACGGAAATATTGTATCCATAGATATCACCATCATTTGCGACTGTATTTTATAATCAATTGTCGTGTATTTCTTTTATTTCAAACGTGATTCTTCCATAGACACGCTCGTTGGTCTAACAGGAGTTGGAGCCAATTTATTTTCGTCCAGTTGCTTCTCTTAATTATACACGCGACAACGATCGCGACTATTACGTCGAAATGACGTCATGCATTCGCGTACGATTTATGAAATTCAAATCAGAATTCCATAATTGAAATGACCTATCGATCCTGACACGTGGATCGTTCTCAAGTTTTCTTCAGATAAAAAATTAGAATATACAATCAGGCTTCAATTTCTTGCCAGTATGAATAACTACACGTGTTAGTCGATTAGTTTCACAATGTATTAGTACAAGAATTTACCTGAACGTTTGCTGTTTATCGTGCATCTTGGTGACGGCCGTTTTTTTCGGTATATTTTCATCCAACTCGAGATCCACTATCGCCCTAGCCAACTGTAAATCCCTCTCGTTCATCCTGTTTAACTTTTTCTCTCTTTCTTCGATTCCAAAATGATCTTCTCACAGTGAAGAACGATTGTTGTGTGGTGATTGGAAAACAACGTTGATGAGTACATGAATCGGTAGGGAATCTAGTTGCCAGAACCACACCGAGAGATGTCTCGTTGCGTACTGAAAGCGAATTCTCGCTCACGGACGTAACCTCGAGATTGTCGAGCTTATTCCAATGGAATTCTCTTTCCCTTTCTCTCCAATGAATACATATGTCGTGCAAAATACCGGCTGGACGAATAAAACCACAAACGTGGAGGAGGTTTTGCGATAAAACGGTTCTATTATCATCGGTCGGAATCCTAGCTATCTGCTATTTCGCGATACTTGCAATCAGTCGAGCCGTTTGTTTCGAATTAATTCTGTAATTTTCGCCATATTCCTCTCATTGGCTTCCTGATCCTTAACCGCTTACTCCAAACAGACGACAAATGATTTTTCATGGTCGTTCGTTTGCTCGACAGTTCAATGTTACTCCGATTGACTTGGATTTCAATCATCTACGTAATGCCATATATAAGGAGAAATGGAATAACTGCTTTAATGTGCAACTTTACTTTTTTGTCTAAACATCTCGTCACAAACCTAGCTGAATAATGTAACTCGATAATTCAGTATACTGAATACTTTTTGAATGATGGAACTTTATATTCTATGAGGAAAGGATTTAATCATTTTCAATGTTATGAGTTTCACATCGAAATATCTAATCTTTGCAACAGAAGATCTCAAAATTGTCTACACACGCGAGAAATATGAATAAACTAAGCATCTTATGGAATTCTGTGTCCCATGCTCTGAAATACCGACATAGTAAAAAAATGACTGGTTTTTTAGCGCACTCTATGCTTAAACAACGGTGAGTTCGGAAACTACATCAAGTAAAACGATCGAAGTTGAACTAGTGAAGGCGCCTGAATTATAACTTTTAAAACCCAATACAATAGAGGTGTGCGAGAACCTGAAATATCGGGTCGGATCGGGAACGCGAAATTTCTTCGGGATCGGGACGGGTACACGAAAATATCGAGATTCTCGAATTTATCGGGATTTTCGAAAGAATCGGGATTCCCGAAAGAGTTGGGATTCGGGAAATGATTGTTAATAAGAATAAATAATTCGTTAAAGTCCACGCTTTCAACTATATCGAAAGGTCGCAGATTTAGAACCATCGTTCGAGCAATTCCTTTTGTTATATCTTTTGGTTTAACAATCTTTCGCGTATGTTTTTTTACATACGACAAATTTTATGTCGATTCAGCTTCTTTCTTTTCTAGTACATGTACTTATGTTTGGACGCATATGCTTCAAATGGCATAATAAACCAGTAGTATTTGCATACTTAGTTTTAAATTCATGGTGACAATGTATGCATTCCGCCTTTGTATCATCTTTTTCCCGAAAATGTTCCCAAACAGAGCTTCGCTTCACCTTCTTCCTTTACACGATATCTTCTGCACTACTTCCTGCTACCACAACTTTACTTTCACTATCACTCGACATTTTTAGTAAATTTACAGTATATTTTGAAATATACGTCTGAGCTTGCCGAATTTCTCAGCGATACTGCTCAACAGCGTACATAATGTCCAAGTACTAAGCACGCAGTCACACGTTCGTTTACATCAGGTCACACAATTCTTAGACTCCGTGTTTCCAATTACTTCACTGGCAGAAGAAATTGAACTTTGTATTTACATATTTTGTAGGCTACTATACTATTATAGAGTAGTTCGAGAAACAGTAACCAGATTCTCGAAATTTTCGGGAACCCGACCCGACTCGTCTCGACCTCTTCCCCACTCGTCCCGACCATCGAATTGCCTGTATTTTCGAGTTCTTGCACACCTCTAAAATTACAGTATCTATTGTTGCCAAAGATTAATGGGGGCTATAAAACAATGAAACTGTAAAATTGGAAAATTCTAACTAAATAAAACATAAAAACTGTAAAAGACTACCACCTATTGTGCATCGCTGACTTTATTTATCTAATGGCTGAGCAGCGAAAAAGATCATTATAAGTTAAACCTTCATCGTGTGTACGTCGATTAAAGATTCGAAGTGAATTTTTAAATAATATTTCTGAATATTCTAATTGTTTAAAAATTATCTAATATTTCTAATAATTTACTTGCAACAATTAAACAATAAATTCTCTTCTGTAATATTTCCAAGTGTTATTTAAAATATTTAACTAATAATTTATAAGAATCTTGAACAATATACTTAAGAGATATGACGTTGACTTATTAAATAAAATAATTAATTTAATTGTTTAATCGTAATATAAAAATTGTGAAAATTATAAAATAGTGTCTAGAAATATTGTAGAAATAATAATAATTTGATTATCAAAAATTTAATTGTTTCAAATGAATTATTCAAATTGTAAAATAATGCATTTCGATGATATTTTTGAATATTATTTAACAAATTAACTATTTATAGCAATTCAATCAGTGATCGAACTTCCAAGCATTATTTCATAGTTTGAACAATTCATTTATAATAAATAAATTATATTATTTACAATAACGAAAAAGATAGTTACATAATACATATATTCCTTGCAATTTGAAACAATAAAGGAATGAAAATTTTTATACGTTGCGCGATTACTTTGAAACGACGATCACTGCTTAACTCGATTTTTGACTACATAATTTTTCTCTACATAAATTTCTGTTTAATATACACCAATACAGTTATAAATTAAAAATTAATATCATGAAAGTGTAAATTTAGTTTTAGACAGTTATAGACAAAAAAATTAATAAATTATTACATTTGACACTATAATATATTCATGAAAGTGTAACCTTGCGAGAGAAATCTAAAAACTATTGATTAGTATAATAGAAAAACTGTTTCGAAAAACTGAAAAAAAATTGTCAACAGTTCCGAATCACAAACGATCGGAACATTAGATTAACTTTCAGCGGTACGGTGACTCATTACCAATTGAACTTCCGTCGTGTGCACATCGACCAAAATTTAGGAGTGAGTTTTTAAATAATATTTCTGAATATTCTACTTGTTTAAACATTATCCAATTTATTTCTAATGATTTAATTGTGACAATTAAACAATAAATTCTCTTCTGTAATGTTCCTACTAAGTGTTATTTAAAATTTTTAACTAATAATTTATAAGAATCTTGAACAATGTACTTAAGAGAAATGACTTTGAATTATTGAATGAAGTGATTAATTTAACTGTTTAATCGTAATGTGAAAGTTGTGAAAATTATTAAATAATGTCTAGAAATATTGTAGACATAATTTAATTGTTTCAAATGAAGTATTCAAACTGTAAAATAATGTTTGTGTATAATGTTTGTGTATAATGTAAATTGTGTAAAATAATACATTTCGATGATATTTTTGTATATTAACAATTTTAGCTGTTTACTTAAAACAATTGAATCAATAACTGAATTTCCAGGCGTTATTTCATAGTTTCAATAATTCATTTACAATAACTAAATTATTTTATTTACAATAACGGAAAAGATAGTTACATGATACATATATTTCTTGCTGCCTGAAATAATAAACGAGCGAAAATTTTTATACATGTTATACTGAAGAGACGATCAGTGCTTAACTCAATTTTTGGCTACTTAACTTCTCTCTACATAAATTTCTATTCAATATACATCATATGCAGTTGTGACTTAAAAATTAATATCACGAAAGTGTAAATTTAATTCTAGACAGTTGTAGATAGAAAAATTAATAAATTACTACATTTGACGTTATAATATATTTACGAAAGCGTAACCTTGCGATAGAAATCTAAAAGCTATTGATTAGTATAATAGAAAAATACTATTTCGAAAAACTAGAAAAAAAATTATCAACAGTTCCGGGTCTTCGACGATCGGAACAATAAATTAACCTTCAGCGAGTACGAAGACTTATTACCAATTGAACTTCCGTCGTGTGCACATCGATCAAAATTTAGGAGCGAGTTTTAAATAATATTTCTGAATATTCCAATTGTTTAAATATTATCACAATATTTCCAATAATTTATTTGCATGAAGCGACGATCACTGATTTTTGACTACATAACTTCTCTCTACATAAATTTCTATTTAATATACATCAATGCAGTTATAACTTAAAAATTAATATCCTGAAAGTGTAAATTTAGTTCTAGACAGTTGTAGATAGAAAAATTAATAAATTACTATATTTGACGTTATAATATATTTATGAAAGCGTAACCTTGCGATAGAAATCTAAAAGCTATTGATTAGTATAATAGAAAAATACTACTTCGAAAAACTAGAAAAAAAATTATCAACAGTTCCGGGTCTTCGACGATCGGAACAATAAATTAACCTTCAGCGAGTACGAAGACTTATTACCAATTGAACTTCCGTCGTGTGCACATCGACCAAAATTTAGGAGTGAATTTTTAAATAATATTTCTGAATATTCTACTTGTTTAAACATTATCTAATATTTCAAATAATTTATTGCTAACAATTAAACAATAAATTCTCTTTTGTAGTTATTTAAACATTATCCAATATTTCTAATAATTTATTTGTAACAATTAAACAGTAAATTCTCTTCTATAACATTTTTAAGTACTATTTCAAATTTTCAATTAATCATTTGTAGTAATCGAGCTATTTTCTAAAAAATTTTAATTAACTGTTTCGCATCATTAACGAATTATGTCAATTACTTTTTATAATTATTTAATTATTTCCAATATCATCACTATTTTCTATTGAATATTTGACTATTTTCACTTGAATACGACCTCAATTGCCATGACTTCTATCGTCGAACAACAAATCCTATGATAGTTGCGATTTTTTAATAATTACCACAATATACATAATATTTCTGCATATACACAGATAATATTAGTCTAACAGTACTATTGCTATTTATATGTTATTAGATACTTTCAGAATTTCTCTTTGAATCTATAATTTGAAAAATAATTTAGTCCTTTACTATTAATTAGTCAAACAAGAATATTTCATCAAAATTTTAAATTAGATCCATCAAACAATTATGCCACATTTTACGAATACCATTCCCCTTTCTAAAAAATTAATTAAATTCAATACTACTTGACACCTGTGTAAGAAATATATGAAACAGTACTGATTTACATTACAATACAATGAGACCCGTGCGTAGTCACCTCCACGTGGTGGGTCTTGGTAATTGATATCGTTTTACAAACTGTAACGTTTGTAAAACGATATCAAGCTAAGAACTACGCAACCTACAGTTCGATTTAGACCGTGAAAATTTCTTTCCTTTTTTTATTTCACGATCTAAATTGAACTGTAGGTACAATTAGTTGATAAGTAAATTATTGGGCCCCCAGCGGGCCACCGATGGACGACGAGGGATCTCGCAGGGACATCGTGGGATGCGTGCGTCTTAGTTTTAAGTTGCGTGCGTTTAGTTTTAAGTTGCGTGCGTTTAGTTTATGTAAATTCACTGTGAGCGTATTCTGTACAAAGACACGTTTGTTTAACTTGGGATGAAATAAGGGGTCCCTTTTCACCGCTTTTTTCTTTTTGTTCATTGTTACTAGTCATTGCACTAGAGTAGATTTTCCAACTTTCTTTGTCAGTGTGTCAAGACGGGGAACTGCAGCCTCGTCCGAAAGGACGAGGTAGGTTCTTGTGGTCTAGCGTCCTTGGTAATTCGACTCCAGTGGTTCCGAAGAACCCCACTGTGTCGTTGGGGGTAGCGCTAGACTGCTTGCCGCTAAGTGCTCGAACCTCGATTTGGCTCACTGACAGACCGCGATGTCAGTGTGTCAAGTCGGGGAACTGCAGCTTCGTCCGAAAGGATGAAGTTCGGTTCTTGTAGTCTAGCGTCCTTGGTAATTCGGCTCCAGTGGTTCATTGGAACCCCACTGTGTCGTTGGGGGTAGCGCTAGACTACTTGCCTCCAAGTGCTCGAACCCTAATTTGACACATTGGCAAATCGCGGTTTCATTTCGCGTTATATCCCTTGAAAAACACGATATTAAAGCGTGTTAATAGTTTCATTCTCCTGATTTCGTTCGAAGTTCGATAAACATATCTTTGGTACAGAGTGCGCTGTTAGGGCTGCGAATTATTGTACAATTATTGTGTAACTTTCATGTTAGACGAGTGTGTGGTTAGTATGAAAGGCTGCGAGTGATTGCGACACATTGTATGACTTACATTCGTATGTAATGTACGTAATGTATGACTGTATGCAATGTATGTAACGTGTGATCGTATGTAATGTATGTAATGTATGTAATATATGATTGTAAGTAATGTGTGATCGTATGTAATGCATGTAATGTATGATTGTATATAATGTATGATCGTATGTAATGTATGTAATGTATAACTGTATGCAATGTATGTAACGTATGTAATGTATGTAATGTATGATTGTATGAGTATATTATATGACTGTTAACGCGATCGTTGTTCGGGAGACACAGTTCCATAGTTCAATCTCATACATGCGCTTTAGAGTTAAGATTTAGACTTAAGTTTTGAAATTGAACTATTGAACGTCTGTCTCCTTTGTTCGTAACCCCGGGCCAAGTAGAATAAAATCTCGGCATTCATTAAGAATGCCGAATAATTTGCGTGTAATGGAGGGTGGTTGGGACTAGGGTCCGGGTGGGTCTCGTGCGTAGTCACCTCCTCGTGGTGAGACCTGGTAATTGATATAGTTTTACAAAAATTAAAGTTTCACAAACTTTAATGTTTGTAAAACGATATCAAGCTGAGAACTACGCAACCTACAGATCAGTTTAGATCATGAAAACTTTTGTTCATTCTTTATTTCACGATCTAAACTGAACTGTAGGGACAATTAGTTGATAAGTAAATTATTGGGCCCCCAGCGGGCCACCGATGGACGACGAGGGATGCGTGCGTCTTAGTTTTAAGTTGCGTGCGTTTAGTTTTAGTCAATTATAAGATAATTAACATCTCGAACAACGAGGGATCTACAGGGACATCGTGGGACGACGAGGGATCTCGCAGGGACATCGCGGGATGCGTGCGTCTTAGTTTTAAGTTGCGTGCATTTAGTTTTAGTTAATTGTAAGATAATTATTATTTGTAAATTCACTGTGAACGCATTCTGTACGAAGACACATTTATTTAACTTGAGACGAAATTAGGGACACCTCCTCCCTCCTCTTTTTCCGATCGTTGTTACTATTGTTATTGTCATTGCACTAAAGTAGAGATACATTTGCTACTGTCATTGCACTAGAATAGAATTACTTTGGTTATTGTCATTGCACTAGAGTAGAGTTACGTTTGTTACTTTCATTGCACTAGAATAGAGTTACTTTGGTTATTGTCATTGCACTAGAGTAGAGTTACATTTGTTACTGTCATTGCACTAGAGTAGAGTTACTTTTGTTACTGTCATTGCACTAGAGTAAAGTTTCCAACTTTCGTTGCCAGTGTGTCAAGTTGGGGAACTGCAACCGCGTCCGAAAGGACGAGGTAAGTTCTTGTAGTCTAGCGTACCCTAGAATTCAGCTCCAGTGGTTCTTCGGAATCCTAATTGTGCCAGTTGGGGGTCGCGTCTAGACTACTTGCCGCTAAGTGCTCGAACCTCGACTTGGCACCCTGACACAATGCGATGTCAGTGTATCAATTCGGGGAACTGCAGCCTCGTCCGAGAGGACGAGGTAGGTTCTTGTAGTCGATCGTCCTTTGTAATTCGGCTCCAGTGGTTCTTCGGAACCCCACTGTGTCGTTGGGGGTAGCGTTAGACTACTTGCCTCTAAGTGCTCGAACCTTGATTTGGCACACTGACAAATCGCGATGTCACGGTGTCAAGTCGGGGAACTGCAGCTTCATGTCTGTAGAGGCAAAGTTCGGTTCTTGTAGTCTAGCGTGGCTCTTCGTAATACTGCTCCAGCCTGGGTTCCGGATGAACCCCACTGTGCCGATGGGGGTGCGTTAGTTACATGCCTCTAAGTGCTCGAACCCCGATTTGGGGACACTGACAGCGAAAGTTGGAAACTTTACTCTAGTGCAATGACAGTAACAAAAGTAATTCTACTCTAGTGCAATGACAGTAACAAATGTAACTCTACTCTAGTGCAATGACAGTAACCAAAGTAACTCTATTCTAGTACAATGATAGTAACAAAACCCGGTTTTATTTCGCGTTATATCCCTTGCAAAACACGATACTGAAGCGTGTTAATAGTTTCGTTCTCCTAATTTCGTTCAAAGTTCGATAAATCTCTTTGATGCGGAATGCTCTGTTAGGGCTGCGAATTATTGTACAATTGCTGTGTAACTTTCATGTTAGACGAGTGTGTGGTTAGTATGAAGAGCTGCGAGAGATTGCGACATATTGTATGATTTGCATATGTGTGTAATGTATGATTCTATGTAATGTATGTAATTTACAATTTTATGTAATGGATGTAATGTATGATTGTATGTAATGTATGTAATGTATGATTGTACGCAATGTATGTAGCGTATGATAGTATGAGATGTATGTAATGTACGATTGTATGTAATGTATGTAATGTATGCAATGTATGACTGTATGATTGTATGTATTGTATGATTGTTAACGCGATCGTTGTTCGGGAGACAGAGTTCCATAGTTCAATCTACATGCGTTTTAGAGTTAAGATTTAGTTTTAAGTTTTGAGATTGAACTATTGAACGTCTGTCTCCTTTGTTCGTAAACCCGGGCCAAGTAGTATAAAACACTCTGTATTCATTAAGAATGCCGAGTTATTTGCATGTAATGGAGGGTGGTTGGGATTCGGGCCCGGGCGGGTCTCGTGCGTAGTCACCTCCTCGTGGTGAGACCTGGTAATTGATATCGTTTTACAAACATTAAAGTTTGTAAAACTGTAATGTTTATAAAACGATATTAAGCTAAGAACTACGCAACCTACAGTTCAGTTTAGACCGTGCAAATTCCTTTCCTTTCTTTATTTCACGCTCTAAACTGAACTGTAGGAACAATTAGTTGATAAGTAAACTATTGGGCCCCCAGCGGGCCATCAATGGACGACGAGGGATTTCGCAAGGACATCGTGGGATGCGTGCGTCTTAATTTTAAGTTGCGTGCGTTTAGTTTTAGTTTTGTATTGTATGAATTTATGTATTGTATGATTGTATGATAGTATGATTGTATGTATTGTATGACTGTATGATAGTGTGATTGTATGATTGTTAACGCGATTGTTGTCGGGATACAGAGTTCCATAGTTCAATCTCAGATATGCACTTTAGGGTTAAGAATTAGACTTAAGTTTGAGATTGAACTATTAAACGTCTATCTCCTTTGTTCGTAACCCCGACCCAAGTAGAATAAAATCTCGGCATTCCTTAAGAATGCGCAGTTATTTGAATGTAATGGAGGGTGGTTGGGATTAGGGCCCGGGCGGGTCTCGAGCGTAGTCACATCTGCGTGGTGAGGCCTGGGAATTAATATCATTTTACAAACATTAAAATTTGGAAAACTGTAATGTTTGTAAAACGATATCAAGCTAAGAACTACGCAACCTACAGTTCAGTTTAGACCGCGCAAATTCCTTTCCTTTATTTATTTCACGCTATAAACTGAACTGTAGGAACAACTAGTTAATAACTAAATTATTAAAAACCCTCCTACAGTGCACTGTTCTCCTGATACGAAATATTCAGCCAGAAGTTCCTTAGCACATTCCCGCCCGAAATTCTTTCAAGAAAAATATGTATCAGTAGAACCGCTGGAGGCAGAGTATTCTACTGCCGCCACCCTCCCCCCACTATCATATGTTCCTGATACAAAGCTCGAAATTTCAACTAGAAAGAACTTCTGGCTCTCGAGATACTCCCGCTTGAATTTCTTCAGTAATACCTATGTATCAGGAGTACTGCTGAAGGCAGGACCTCCTAGTGCCACCTCTTCAAATGTCATCTCTCCTGATACAAAACTCGAAATTTCAGCGAGAAAGATCTGCTGGATCTCGAGATATTCCCGCTTCAAGTTCTTCAGTAATAACTATGTATCAAGAGAACCGCTAGAGGTGGAGCCTTGTCGTGCCACCTCTTCGAGTATCACGTGATACGAAACGCCAATTTTAATAACGATAGACATTCTAATTGTCGATTGATTCCCGCCTAAAATTTTCTTGTGTACCTCTTCGAGTATCATATGCTCCTGATACGAAACCACAAGTTTAAGTACGTTAGACACTGTAATTCTCGATTGAATCCCACCTAAAATATACTTGTGCCATGTTGGGCGATGTCGTGCTAGCTCCTCGAGTGTCATGTTCCCCTAGTAGAAAATACGGAACTTCAGCAATCTATTCCTGCTCGTTCACGAGATATTCCTGTCTCAAGATTTTTTGAAATAATTTGTATCAGGATCACGACACATCGGAGGGGGATTTCGTGCCACCTCTGCGAGTGTCATGCTCTCCTGATACAGAACACGAAATATCGGCGAGCTATTTCTTCTCGTTCACGACCTCTTCAAGGATTACTTGAAGAACATCTGTATCAGGAGCACCACCCAACGGGGGGCGATTTCGTGCCACCTCTTCGAGTGTCATGATCTCCTGTTACTGAATACTAAATATCGGCAAGCTATTCCTTCTCGTTCACGAGATATACCGCTTTAAGTATTACTTGAAGAATCATCGGAGTGCGATCTCGTGCCACCTCTTCGAGTGTCATGTTCTCCTGATACGAAATACGAAATTTCAATATGATACCCTTGTGACAAAATTTCTTGGACTACCTCTGTATCAGGAGCACCGGAGCATCGGCGGGCGATGTCGTGCCAGCTCCTCGAGTGTCATGTTCTCCTGGTAGAAAATACGGAAATTCAGCTATCCATTCCTGGTCGTTCATGAGATATTCCTGTCTCAAGAATTTTTGAAAAGACTCTGTATCAGGAGCACCACCCTTCGGAGGGCGATCTCACACTTGTTGCATGATGTAAAAATAAATATCTTTGAACGAAACTCAAGATTGTTGAAACAAAGACTTCATTCTTTCAACAAAATCAAGTTAATTGTTGTGCAATTTCTTTTTGACAAAATTATAATAGTTCAAAGTGTTGACAATTTTTTATCTAGTGTATGAATATTTTCGTTCTTTTTTAAGAATTTCTTATGAATTTTATGTATTTGGTTTAGGCTGGATATTTTTATTTTTTATTCCGAGTTAATATTTCGTGCGAAATGCGCGCGTATTGGATTTTACTTGCTACGGTTCTCGAACCTAATCGATATTTTTTACGATCGATTTTTAAGCGAGCAACATGGCGGAAAAGAGCACGTCTCGTGTGTAAAGAAGGGAGTATTATCCAGAAGAAACATCCGGAAAGTATCATTCAGAAGTTCTCAGGTAAAAATTTAAATCAATAGCTATCAGATTTGCATTTGTCTTGTGAATTTTTGAATTGTAACTTGGATTTTTGGTTTCAATTCATCGAAATTTGCCAGATGCCAAAAAAGTGTATAATTCCTAATCTCCTAATTTATTTAGCCAAATAATTATTACATATAATTTTCAACAATTAAAGAAATAGTAGCATATAAACATTTAAACAGAACATACTATGCTAAAAGTTATTTATAATTTCATACTAAAATTTAATTTCAGTTAACATTTCGTGTAAAATGGGCGATTGCAGCGCCCTAACGGTAAATTACGTAACATACATCCTATGATTTTCGATATTTTTCTCGATTGATTTTTAAGCGGGCAACATGGCGGAAAGAAGCACGCGTCATCTGTAAAGAAGGATTATTTTCCAGAAGAATCATCCAGAAAGAAGTATTATCCGGAAATTCTTAGGTAAAAATTTAAATCAATAGCTGTTAGTTTTATGTTTGTGTTTTAAAATAAAACATTTTTGTCTTCGACTCAAGGTAAGATTTAACCTAATAATTATTACATACAATTTTTAACAATTAAAGAAATAATAACATATAAACACTTAAATAGAACATACTGTGCTAAAAGTTATTTATAATTTTATACCCAAATTTAATTTCAATTCTTACCAGAACAAATATAGTAATCTAGTAATTGACAAACTCATTGGTTTATATATATATAAAATTGTTGATTCTTTAACTTTGTATTGCATAATTCTTAACAATTCTAATTCTAAATTCAACAATGATTTATTAAAAATGTATGTATTTAATAGTTGAAATAATAATTTTACGGCTTAATATAATGTAAAATTTTCCACTTCTCAAATAGAATAAGGTGTAGAGGTTCTTGGAACTCGAAATTCAAAACAACAACACGGACACTAGCTTTTCGTCTTAAATGTCGTACCTGAGCGTGTAAGAGCGCCCCTCTCCTTCCACTTCCTGGACGAGACGTATGGTGGAAAGTCATTCGTCTGTCGAATTTCGTGACAATAGCACGTTGCATAGATTCCATTTTCTAACCTATCCGATGGCGTTCCTTCCGTGGTGTCGCTTCTTTGACATTCTTTTACTGCCATTTATACCTCATTAGTAGTATCATTTAATTAATACGTGTGTGTTTAACGATTAACTGAGCATTGAGACAACGAAATCTTGTAATAGCGCTTTGGAACTCACCGTGACGACCTTTCTTCAATCGTCCATTTCGTTTGGTTACCGGTTCTTTGTCTCGT
>JAWNGG020000523.1:0-87484 GCA_036937485.2 Tetragonisca angustula | reverse complement strand
TACTGTAATATGCGGAATTGGTGCTTGCAGTGTATCGAATGCAGCAGAACCGTTTGTAACCGTGTAATACTTCGAAATATATCGTAATGCATCGTACCTGTTAGTCCTGTGTCATTTTTTCTAATATTATTGCGGGTAGAGTGATGTCAAATCCATTCAGATTTGATGTCACTAACGGTTATTCGTGTTAGATCGCGATAAAATGCGACTGTTCCCTAATAAATTCCGACGCAATGGGTCATTGAGGTGTAATTAAGTGTAATAAAGTCACAAACGTGATTAGTTTGTGTATACAAATATAATATACTGTAATATGCGGAATTGGTGCTTGCAGTGTATCGAATGCAGCAGAACCGTTTGTAACCGTGTAATACTTCGAAATATATCGTAATGCATCGTACCTGTTAGTCCTGTGTCATTTTTTCTAATATTATTGCGGGTAGAGTGATGTCAAATCCATTCAGATTTGATGTCACTAACGGTTATTCGTGTTAGATCGCGATAAAATGCGACTGTTCCCTAATAAATTCCGACGCAATGGGTCATTGAGGTGTAATTAAGTGTAATAAAGTCACAAACGTGATTAGTTTGTGTATACAAATATAATATACTGTAATATGCGGAATTGGTGCTTGCAGTGTATCGAATGCAGCAGAACCGTTTGTAACCGTGTAATACTTCGAAATATATCGTAATGCATCGTACCTGTTAGTCCTGTGTCATTTTTTCTAATATTATTGCGGGTAGAGTGATGTCAAATCCATTCAGATTTGATGTCACTAACGGTTATTCGTGTTAGATCGCGATAAAATGCGACTGTTCCCTAATAAATTCCGACGCAATGGGTCATTGAGGTGTAATTAAGTGTAATAAAGTCACAAACGTGATTAGTTTGTGTATACAAATATAATATACTGTAATATGCGGAATTGGTGCTTGCAGTGTATCGAATGCAGCAGAACCGTTTGTAACCGTGTAATACTTCGAAATATATCGTAATGCATCGTACCTGTTAGTCCTGTGTCATTTTTTCTAATATTATTGCGGGTAGAGTGATGTCAAATCCATTCAGATTTGATGTCACTAACGGTTATTCGTGTTAGATCGCGATAAAATGCGACTGTTCCCTAATAAATTCCGACGCAATGGGTCATTGAGGTGTAATTAAGTGTAATAAAGTCACAAACGTGATTAGTTTGTGTATACAAATATAATATACTGTAATATGCGGAATTGGTGCTTGCAGTGTATCGAATGCAGCAGAACCGTTTGTAACCGTGTAATACTTCGAAATATATCGTAATGCATCGTACCTGTTAGTCCTGTGTCATTTTTTCTAATATTATTGCGGGTAGAGTGATGTCAAATCCATTCAGATTTGATGTCACTAACGGTTATTCGTGTTAGATCGCGATAAAATGCGACTGTTCCCTAATAAATTCCGACGCAATGGGTCATTGAGGTGTAATTAAGTGTAATAAAGTCACAAACGTGATTAGTTTGTGTATACAAATATAATATACTGTAATATGCGGAATTGGTGCTTGCAGTGTATCGAATGCAGCAGAACCGTTTGTAACCGTGTAATACTTCGAAATATATCGTAATGCATCGTACCTGTTAGTCCTGTGTCATTTTTTCTAATATTATTGCGGGTAGAGTGATGTCAAATCCATTCAGATTTGATGTCACTAACGGTTATTCGTGTTAGATCGCGATAAAATGCGACTGTTCCCTAATAAATTCCGACGCAATGGGTCATTGAGGTGTAATTAAGTGTAATAAAGTCACAAACGTGATTAGTTTGTGTATACAAATATAATATACTGTAATATGCGGAATTGGTGCTTGCAGTGTATCGAATGCAGCAGAACCGTTTGTAACCGTGTAATACTTCGAAATATATCGTAATGCATCGTACCTGTTAGTCCTGTGTCATTTTTTCTAATATTATTGCGGGTAGAGTGATGTCAAATCCATTCAGATTTGATGTCACTAACGGTTATTCGTGTTAGATCGCGATAAAATGCGACTGTTCCCTAATAAATTCCGACGCAATGGGTCATTGAGGTGTAATTAAGTGTAATAAAGTCACAAACGTGATTAGTTTGTGTATACAAATATAATATACTGTAATATGCGGAATTGGTGCTTGCAGTGTATCGAATGCAGCAGAACCGTTTGTAACCGTGTAATACTTCGAAATATATCGTAATGCATCGTACCTGTTAGTCCTGTGTCATTTTTTCTAATATTATTGCGGGTAGAGTGATGTCAAATCCATTCAGATTTGATGTCACTAACGGTTATTCGTGTTAGATCGCGATAAAATGCGACTGTTCCCTAATAAATTCCGACGCAATGGGTCATTGAGGTGTAATTAAGTGTAATAAAGTCACAAACGTGATTAGTTTGTGTATACAAATATAATATACTGTAATATGCGGAATTGGTGCTTGCAGTGTATCGAATGCAGCAGAACCGTTTGTAACCGTGTAATACTTCGAAATATATCGTAATGCATCGTACCTGTTAGTCCTGTGTCATTTTTTCTAATATTATTGCGGGTAGAGTGATGTCAAATCCATTCAGATTTGATGTCACTAACGGTTATTCGTGTTAGATCGCGATAAAATGCGACTGTTCCCTAATAAATTCCGACGCAATGGGTCATTGAGGTGTAATTAAGTGTAATAAAGTCACAAACGTGATTAGTTTGTGTATACAAATATAATATACTGTAATATGCGGAATTGGTGCTTGCAGTGTATCGAATGCAGCAGAACCGTTTGTAACCGTGTAATACTTCGAAATATATCGTAATGCATCGTACCTGTTAGTCCTGTGTCATTTTTTCTAATATTATTGCGGGTAGAGTGATGTCAAATCCATTCAGATTTGATGTCACTAACGGTTATTCGTGTTAGATCGCGATAAAATGCGACTGTTCCCTAATAAATTCCGACGCAATGGGTCATTGAGGTGTAATTAAGTGTAATAAAGTCACAAACGTGATTAGTTTGTGTATACAAATATAATATACTGTAATATGCGGAATTGGTGCTTGCAGTGTATCGAATGCAGCAGAACCGTTTGTAACCGTGTAATACTTCGAAATATATCGTAATGCATCGTACCTGTTAGTCCTGTGTCATTTTTTCTAATATTATTGCGGGTAGAGTGATGTCAAATCCATTCAGATTTGATGTCACTAACGGTTATTCGTGTTAGATCGCGATAAAATGCGACTGTTCCCTAATAAATTCCGACGCAATGGGTCATTGAGGTGTAATTAAGTGTAATAAAGTCACAAACGTGATTAGTTTGTGTATACAAATATAATATACTGTAATATGCGGAATTGGTGCTTGCAGTGTATCGAATGCAGCAGAACCGTTTGTAACCGTGTAATACTTCGAAATATATCGTAATGCATCGTACCTGTTAGTCCTGTGTCATTTTTTCTAATATTATTGCGGGTAGAGTGATGTCAAATCCATTCAGATTTGATGTCACTAACGGTTATTCGTGTTAGATCGCGATAAAATGCGACTGTTCCCTAATAAATTCCGACGCAATGGGTCATTGAGGTGTAATTAAGTGTAATAAAGTCACAAACGTGATTAGTTTGTGTATACAAATATAATATACTGTAATATGCGGAATTGGTGCTTGCAGTGTATCGAATGCAGCAGAACCGTTTGTAACCGTGTAATACTTCGAAATATATCGTAATGCATCGTACCTGTTAGTCCTGTGTCATTTTTTCTAATATTATTGCGGGTAGAGTGATGTCAAATCCATTCAGATTTGATGTCACTAACGGTTATTCGTGTTAGATCGCGATAAAATGCGACTGTTCCCTAATAAATTCCGACGCAATGGGTCATTGAGGTGTAATTAAGTGTAATAAAGTCACAAACGTGATTAGTTTGTGTATACAAATATAATATACTGTAATATGCGGAATTGGTGCTTGCAGTGTATCGAATGCAGCAGAACCGTTTGTAACCGTGTAATACTTCGAAATATATCGTAATGCATCGTACCTGTTAGTCCTGTGTCATTTTTTCTAATATTATTGCGGGTAGAGTGATGTCAAATCCATTCAGATTTGATGTCACTAACGGTTATTCGTGTTAGATCGCGATAAAATGCGACTGTTCCCTAATAAATTCCGACGCAATGGGTCATTGAGGTGTAATTAAGTGTAATAAAGTCACAAACGTGATTAGTTTGTGTATACAAATATAATATACTGTAATATGCGGAATTGGTGCTTGCAGTGTATCGAATGCAGCAGAACCGTTTGTAACCGTGTAATACTTCGAAATATATCGTAATGCATCGTACCTGTTAGTCCTGTGTCATTTTTTCTAATATTATTGCGGGTAGAGTGATGTCAAATCCATTCAGATTTGATGTCACTAACGGTTATTCGTGTTAGATCGCGATAAAATGCGACTGTTCCCTAATAAATTCCGACGCAATGGGTCATTGAGGTGTAATTAAGTGTAATAAAGTCACAAACGTGATTAGTTTGTGTATACAAATATAATATACTGTAATATGCGGAATTGGTGCTTGCAGTGTATCGAATGCAGCAGAACCGTTTGTAACCGTGTAATACTTCGAAATATATCGTAATGCATCGTACCTGTTAGTCCTGTGTCATTTTTTCTAATATTATTGCGGGTAGAGTGATGTCAAATCCATTCAGATTTGATGTCACTAACGGTTATTCGTGTTAGATCGCGATAAAATGCGACTGTTCCCTAATAAATTCCGACGCAATGGGTCATTGAGGTGTAATTAAGTGTAATAAAGTCACAAACGTGATTAGTTTGTGTATACAAATATAATATACTGTAATATGCGGAATTGGTGCTTGCAGTGTATCGAATGCAGCAGAACCGTTTGTAACCGTGTAATACTTCGAAATATATCGTAATGCATCGTACCTGTTAGTCCTGTGTCATTTTTTCTAATATTATTGCGGGTAGAGTGATGTCAAATCCATTCAGATTTGATGTCACTAACGGTTATTCGTGTTAGATCGCGATAAAATGCGACTGTTCCCTAATAAATTCCGACGCAATGGGTCATTGAGGTGTAATTAAGTGTAATAAAGTCACAAACGTGATTAGTTTGTGTATACAAATATAATATACTGTAATATGCGGAATTGGTGCTTGCAGTGTATCGAATGCAGCAGAACCGTTTGTAACCGTGTAATACTTCGAAATATATCGTAATGCATCGTACCTGTTAGTCCTGTGTCATTTTTTCTAATATTATTGCGGGTAGAGTGATGTCAAATCCATTCAGATTTGATGTCACTAACGGTTATTCGTGTTAGATCGCGATAAAATGCGACTGTTCCCTAATAAATTCCGACGCAATGGGTCATTGAGGTGTAATTAAGTGTAATAAAGTCACAAACGTGATTAGTTTGTGTATACAAATATAATATACTGTAATATGCGGAATTGGTGCTTGCAGTGTATCGAATGCAGCAGAACCGTTTGTAACCGTGTAATACTTCGAAATATATCGTAATGCATCGTACCTGTTAGTCCTGTGTCATTTTTTCTAATATTATTGCGGGTAGAGTGATGTCAAATCCATTCAGATTTGATGTCACTAACGGTTATTCGTGTTAGATCGCGATAAAATGCGACTGTTCCCTAATAAATTCCGACGCAATGGGTCATTGAGGTGTAATTAAGTGTAATAAAGTCACAAACGTGATTAGTTTGTGTATACAAATATAATATACTGTAATATGCGGAATTGGTGCTTGCAGTGTATCGAATGCAGCAGAACCGTTTGTAACCGTGTAATACTTCGAAATATATCGTAATGCATCGTACCTGTTAGTCCTGTGTCATTTTTTCTAATATTATTGCGGGTAGAGTGATGTCAAATCCATTCAGATTTGATGTCACTAACGGTTATTCGTGTTAGATCGCGATAAAATGCGACTGTTCCCTAATAAATTCCGACGCAATGGGTCATTGAGGTGTAATTAAGTGTAATAAAGTCACAAACGTGATTAGTTTGTGTATACAAATATAATATACTGTAATATGCGGAATTGGTGCTTGCAGTGTATCGAATGCAGCAGAACCGTTTGTAACCGTGTAATACTTCGAAATATATCGTAATGCATCGTACCTGTTAGTCCTGTGTCATTTTTTCTAATATTATTGCGGGTAGAGTGATGTCAAATCCATTCAGATTTGATGTCACTAACGGTTATTCGTGTTAGATCGCGATAAAATGCGACTGTTCCCTAATAAATTCCGACGCAATGGGTCATTGAGGTGTAATTAAGTGTAATAAAGTCACAAACGTGATTAGTTTGTGTATACAAATATAATATACTGTAATATGCGGAATTGGTGCTTGCAGTGTATCGAATGCAGCAGAACCGTTTGTAACCGTGTAATACTTCGAAATATATCGTAATGCATCGTACCTGTTAGTCCTGTGTCATTTTTTCTAATATTATTGCGGGTAGAGTGATGTCAAATCCATTCAGATTTGATGTCACTAACGGTTATTCGTGTTAGATCGCGATAAAATGCGACTGTTCCCTAATAAATTCCGACGCAATGGGTCATTGAGGTGTAATTAAGTGTAATAAAGTCACAAACGTGATTAGTTTGTGTATACAAATATTATATACTGTAATATGCGGAATTGGTGCTTGCAGTGTATCGAATGCAGCAGAACCGTTTGTAACCGTGTAATACTTCGAAATATATCGTAATGCATCGTACCTGTTAGTCCTGTGTCATTTTTTCTAATATTATTGCGGGTAGAGTGATGTCAAATCCATTCAGATTTGATGTCACTAACGGTTATTCGTGTTAGATCGCGATAAAATGCGACTGTTCCCTAATAAATTCCGACGCAATGGGTCATTGAGGTGTAATTAAGTGTAATAAAGTCACAAACGTGATTAGTTTGTGTATACAAATATAATATACTGTAATATGCGGAATTGGTGCTTGCAGTGTATCGAATGCAGCAGAACCGTTTGTAACCGTGTAATACTTCGAAATATATCGTAATGCATCGTACCTGTTAGTCCTGTGTCATTTTTTCTAATATTATTGCGGGTAGAGTGATGTCAAATCCATTCAGATTTGATGTCACTAACGGTTATTCGTGTTAGATCGCGATAAAATGCGACTGTTCCCTAATAAATTCCGACGCAATGGGTCATTGAGGTGTAATTAAGTGTAATAAAGTCACAAACGTGATTAGTTTGTGTATACAAATATAATATACTGTAATATGCGGAATTGGTGCTTGCAGTGTATCGAATGCAGCAGAACCGTTTGTAACCGTGTAATACTTCGAAATATATCGTAATGCATCGTACCTGTTAGTCCTGTGTCATTTTTTCTAATATTATTGCGGGTAGAGTGATGTCAAATCCATTCAGATTTGATGTCACTAACGGTTATTCGTGTTAGATCGCGATAAAATGCGACTGTTCCCTAATAAATTCCGACGCAATGGGTCATTGAGGTGTAATTAAGTGTAATAAAGTCACAAACGTGATTAGTTTGTGTATACAAATATAATATACTGTAATATGCGGAATTGGTGCTTGCAGTGTATCGAATGCAGCAGAACCGTTTGTAACCGTGTAATACTTCGAAATATATCGTAATGCATCGTACCTGTTAGTCCTGTGTCATTTTTTCTAATATTATTGCGGGTAGAGTGATGTCAAATCCATTCAGATTTGATGTCACTAACGGTTATTCGTGTTAGATCGCGATAAAATGCGACTGTTCCCTAATAAATTCCGACGCAATGGGTCATTGAGGTGTAATTAAGTGTAATAAAGTCACAAACGTGATTAGTTTGTGTATACAAATATAATATACTGTAATATGCGGAATTGGTGCTTGCAGTGTATCGAATGCAGCAGAACCGTTTGTAACCGTGTAATACTTCGAAATATATCGTAATGCATCGTACCTGTTAGTCCTGTGTCATTTTTTCTAATATTATTGCGGGTAGAGTGATGTCAAATCCATTCAGATTTGATGTCACTAACGGTTATTCGTGTTAGATCGCGATAAAATGCGACTGTTCCCTAATAAATTCCGACGCAATGGGTCATTGAGGTGTAATTAAGTGTAATAAAGTCACAAACGTGATTAGTTTGTGTATACAAATATAATATACTGTAATATGCGGAATTGGTGCTTGCAGTGTATCGAATGCAGCAGAACCGTTTGTAACCGTGTAATACTTCGAAATATATCGTAATGCATCGTACCTGTTAGTCCTGTGTCATTTTTTCTAATATTATTGCGGGTAGAGTGATGTCAAATCCATTCAGATTTGATGTCACTAACGGTTATTCGTGTTAGATCGCGATAAAATGCGACTGTTCCCTAATAAATTCCGACGCAATGGGTCATTGAGGTGTAATTAAGTGTAATAAAGTCACAAACGTGATTAGTTTGTGTATACAAATATAATATACTGTAATATGCGGAATTGGTGCTTGCAGTGTATCGAATGCAGCAGAACCGTTTGTAACCGTGTAATACTTCGAAATATATCGTAATGCATCGTACCTGTTAGTCCTGTGTCATTTTTTCTAATATTATTGCGGGTAGAGTGATGTCAAATCCATTCAGATTTGATGTCACTAACGGTTATTCGTGTTAGATCGCGATAAAATGCGACTGTTCCCTAATAAATTCCGACGCAATGGGTCATTGAGGTGTAATTAAGTGTAATAAAGTCACAAACGTGATTAGTTTGTGTATACAAATATAATATACTGTAATATGCGGAATTGGTGCTTGCAGTGTATCGAATGCAGCAGAACCGTTTGTAACCGTGTAATACTTCGAAATATATCGTAATGCATCGTACCTGTTAGTCCTGTGTCATTTTTTCTAATATTATTGCGGGTAGAGTGATGTCAAATCCATTCAGATTTGATGTCACTAACGGTTATTCGTGTTAGATCGCGATAAAATGCGACTGTTCCCTAATAAATTCCGACGCAATGGGTCATTGAGGTGTAATTAAGTGTAATAAAGTCACAAACGTGATTAGTTTGTGTATACAAATATAATATACTGTAATATGCGGAATTGGTGCTTGCAGTGTATCGAATGCAGCAGAACCGTTTGTAACCGTGTAATACTTCGAAATATATCGTAATGCATCGTACCTGTTAGTCCTGTGTCATTTTTTCTAATATTATTGCGGGTAGAGTGATGTCAAATCCATTCAGATTTGATGTCACTAACGGTTATTCGTGTTAGATCGCGATAAAATGCGACTGTTCCCTAATAAATTCCGACGCAATGGGTCATTGAGGTGTAATTAAGTGTAATAAAGTCACAAACGTGATTAGTTTGTGTATACAAATATAATATACTGTAATATGCGGAATTGGTGCTTGCAGTGTATCGAATGCAGCAGAACCGTTTGTAACCGTGTAATACTTCGAAATATATCGTAATGCATCGTACCTGTTAGTCCTGTGTCATTTTTTCTAATATTATTGCGGGTAGAGTGATGTCAAATCCATTCAGATTTGATGTCACTAACGGTTATTCGTGTTAGATCGCGATAAAATGCGACTGTTCCCTAATAAATTCCGACGCAATGGGTCATTGAGGTGTAATTAAGTGTAATAAAGTCACAAACGTGATTAGTTTGTGTATACAAATATAATATACTGTAATATGCGGAATTGGTGCTTGCAGTGTATCGAATGCAGCAGAACCGTTTGTAACCGTGTAATACTTCGAAATATATCGTAATGCATCGTACCTGTTAGTCCTGTGTCATTTTTTCTAATATTATTGCGGGTAGAGTGATGTCAAATCCATTCAGATTTGATGTCACTAACGGTTATTCGTGTTAGATCGCGATAAAATGCGACTGTTCCCTAATAAATTCCGACGCAATGGGTCATTGAGGTGTAATTAAGTGTAATAAAGTCACAAACGTGATTAGTTTGTGTATACAAATATAATATACTGTAATATGCGGAATTGGTGCTTGCAGTGTATCGAATGCAGCAGAACCGTTTGTAACCGTGTAATACTTCGAAATATATCGTAATGCATCGTACCTGTTAGTCCTGTGTCATTTTTTCTAATATTATTGCGGGTAGAGTGATGTCAAATCCATTCAGATTTGATGTCACTAACGGTTATTCGTGTTAGATCGCGATAAAATGCGACTGTTCCCTAATAAATTCCGACGCAATGGGTCATTGAGGTGTAATTAAGTGTAATAAAGTCACAAACGTGATTAGTTTGTGTATACAAATATAATATACTGTAATATGCGGAATTGGTGCTTGCAGTGTATCGAATGCAGCAGAACCGTTTGTAACCGTGTAATACTTCGAAATATATCGTAATGCATCGTACCTGTTAGTCCTGTGTCATTTTTTCTAATATTATTGCGGGTAGAGTGATGTCAAATCCATTCAGATTTGATGTCACTAACGGTTATTCGTGTTAGATCGCGATAAAATGCGACTGTTCCCTAATAAATTCCGACGCAATGGGTCATTGAGGTGTAATTAAGTGTAATAAAGTCACAAACGTGATTAGTTTGTGTATACAAATATAATATACTGTAATATGCGGAATTGGTGCTTGCAGTGTATCGAATGCAGCAGAACCGTTTGTAACCGTGTAATACTTCGAAATATATCGTAATGCATCGTACCTGTTAGTCCTGTGTCATTTTTTCTAATATTATTGCGGGTAGAGTGATGTCAAATCCATTCAGATTTGATGTCACTAACGGTTATTCGTGTTAGATCGCGATAAAATGCGACTGTTCCCTAATAAATTCCGACGCAATGGGTCATTGAGGTGTAATTAAGTGTAATAAAGTCACAAACGTGATTAGTTTGTGTATACAAATATAATATACTGTAATATGCGGAATTGGTGCTTGCAGTGTATCGAATGCAGCAGAACCGTTTGTAACCGTGTAATACTTCGAAATATATCGTAATGCATCGTACCTGTTAGTCCTGTGTCATTTTTTCTAATATTATTGCGGGTAGAGTGATGTCAAATCCATTCAGATTTGATGTCACTAACGGTTATTCGTGTTAGATCGCGATAAAATGCGACTGTTCCCTAATAAATTCCGACGCAATGGGTCATTGAGGTGTAATTAAGTGTAATAAAGTCACAAACGTGATTAGTTTGTGTATACAAATATAATATACTGTAATATGCGGAATTGGTGCTTGCAGTGTATCGAATGCAGCAGAACCGTTTGTAACCGTGTAATACTTCGAAATATATCGTAATGCATCGTACCTGTTAGTCCTGTGTCATTTTTTCTAATATTATTGCGGGTAGAGTGATGTCAAATCCATTCAGATTTGATGTCACTAACGGTTATTCGTGTTAGATCGCGATAAAATGCGACTGTTCCCTAATAAATTCCGACGCAATGGGTCATTGAGGTGTAATTAAGTGTAATAAAGTCACAAACGTGATTAGTTTGTGTATACAAATATAATATACTGTAATATGCGGAATTGGTGCTTGCAGTGTATCGAATGCAGCAGAACCGTTTGTAACCGTGTAATACTTCGAAATATATCGTAATGCATCGTACCTGTTAGTCCTGTGTCATTTTTTCTAATATTATTGCGGGTAGAGTGATGTCAAATCCATTCAGATTTGATGTCACTAACGGTTATTCGTGTTAGATCGCGATAAAATGCGACTGTTCCCTAATAAATTCCGACGCAATGGGTCATTGAGGTGTAATTAAGTGTAATAAAGTCACAAACGTGATTAGTTTGTGTATACAAATATAATATACTGTAATATGCGGAATTGGTGCTTGCAGTGTATCGAATGCAGCAGAACCGTTTGTAACCGTGTAATACTTCGAAATATATCGTAATGCATCGTACCTGTTAGTCCTGTGTCATTTTTTCTAATATTATTGCGGGTAGAGTGATGTCAAATCCATTCAGATTTGATGTCACTAACGGTTATTCGTGTTAGATCGCGATAAAATGCGACTGTTCCCTAATAAATTCCGACGCAATGGGTCATTGAGGTGTAATTAAGTGTAATAAAGTCACAAACGTGATTAGTTTGTGTATACAAATATAATATACTGTAATATGCGGAATTGGTGCTTGCAGTGTATCGAATGCAGCAGAACCGTTTGTAACCGTGTAATACTTCGAAATATATCGTAATGCATCGTACCTGTTAGTCCTGTGTCATTTTTTCTAATATTATTGCGGGTAGAGTGATGTCAAATCCATTCAGATTTGATGTCACTAACGGTTATTCGTGTTAGATCGCGATAAAATGCGACTGTTCCCTAATAAATTCCGACGCAATGGGTCATTGAGGTGTAATTAAGTGTAATAAAGTCACAAACGTGATTAGTTTGTGTATACAAATATAATATACTGTAATATGCGGAATTGGTGCTTGCAGTGTATCGAATGCAGCAGAACCGTTTGTAACCGTGTAATACTTCGAAATATATCGTAATGCATCGTACCTGTTAGTCCTGTGTCATTTTTTCTAATATTATTGCGGGTAGAGTGATGTCAAATCCATTCAGATTTGATGTCACTAACGGTTATTCGTGTTAGATCGCGATAAAATGCGACTGTTCCCTAATAAATTCCGACGCAATGGGTCATTGAGGTGTAATTAAGTGTAATAAAGTCACAAACGTGATTAGTTTGTGTATACAAATATAATATACTGTAATATGCGGAATTGGTGCTTGCAGTGTATCGAATGCAGCAGAACCGTTTGTAACCGTGTAATACTTCGAAATATATCGTAATGCATCGTACCTGTTAGTCCTGTGTCATTTTTTCTAATATTATTGCGGGTAGAGTGATGTCAAATCCATTCAGATTTGATGTCACTAACGGTTATTCGTGTTAGATCGCGATAAAATGCGACTGTTCCCTAATAAATTCCGACGCAATGGGTCATTGAGGTGTAATTAAGTGTAATAAAGTCACAAACGTGATTAGTTTGTGTATACAAATATAATATACTGTAATATGCGGAATTGGTGCTTGCAGTGTATCGAATGCAGCAGAACCGTTTGTAACCGTGTAATACTTCGAAATATATCGTAATGCATCGTACCTGTTAGTCCTGTGTCATTTTTTCTAATATTATTGCGGGTAGAGTGATGTCAAATCCATTCAGATTTGATGTCACTAACGGTTATTCGTGTTAGATCGCGATAAAATGCGACTGTTCCCTAATAAATTCCGACGCAATGGGTCATTGAGGTGTAATTAAGTGTAATAAAGTCACAAACGTGATTAGTTTGTGTATACAAATATAATATACTGTAATATGCGGAATTGGTGCTTGCAGTGTATCGAATGCAGCAGAACCGTTTGTAACCGTGTAATACTTCGAAATATATCGTAATGCATCGTACCTGTTAGTCCTGTGTCATTTTTTCTAATATTATTGCGGGTAGAGTGATGTCAAATCCATTCAGATTTGATGTCACTAACGGTTATTCGTGTTAGATCGCGATAAAATGCGACTGTTCCCTAATAAATTCCGACGCAATGGGTCATTGAGGTGTAATTAAGTGTAATAAAGTCACAAACGTGATTAGTTTGTGTATACAAATATAATATACTGTAATATGCGGAATTGGTGCTTGCAGTGTATCGAATGCAGCAGAACCGTTTGTAACCGTGTAATACTTCGAAATATATCGTAATGCATCGTACCTGTTAGTCCTGTGTCATTTTTTCTAATATTATTGCGGGTAGAGTGATGTCAAATCCATTCAGATTTGATGTCACTAACGGTTATTCGTGTTAGATCGCGATAAAATGCGACTGTTCCCTAATAAATTCCGACGCAATGGGTCATTGAGGTGTAATTAAGTGTAATAAAGTCACAAACGTGATTAGTTTGTGTATACAAATATAATATACTGTAATATGCGGAATTGGTGCTTGCAGTGTATCGAATGCAGCAGAACCGTTTGTAACCGTGTAATACTTCGAAATATATCGTAATGCATCGTACCTGTTAGTCCTGTGTCATTTTTTCTAATATTATTGCGGGTAGAGTGATGTCAAATCCATTCAGATTTGATGTCACTAACGGTTATTCGTGTTAGATCGCGATAAAATGCGACTGTTCCCTAATAAATTCCGACGCAATGGGTCATTGAGGTGTAATTAAGTGTAATAAAGTCACAAACGTGATTAGTTTGTGTATACAAATATAATATACTGTAATATGCGGAATTGGTGCTTGCAGTGTATCGAATGCAGCAGAACCGTTTGTAACCGTGTAATACTTCGAAATATATCGTAATGCATCGTACCTGTTAGTCCTGTGTCATTTTTTCTAATATTATTGCGGGTAGAGTGATGTCAAATCCATTCAGATTTGATGTCACTAACGGTTATTCGTGTTAGATCGCGATAAAATGCGACTGTTCCCTAATAAATTCCGACGCAATGGGTCATTGAGGTGTAATTAAGTGTAATAAAGTCACAAACGTGATTAGTTTGTGTATACAAATATAATATACTGTAATATGCGGAATTGGTGCTTGCAGTGTATCGAATGCAGCAGAACCGTTTGTAACCGTGTAATACTTCGAAATATATCGTAATGCATCGTACCTGTTAGTCCTGTGTCATTTTTTCTAATATTATTGCGGGTAGAGTGATGTCAAATCCATTCAGATTTGATGTCACTAACGGTTATTCGTGTTAGATCGCGATAAAATGCGACTGTTCCCTAATAAATTCCGACGCAATGGGTCATTGAGGTGTAATTAAGTGTAATAAAGTCACAAACGTGATTAGTTTGTGTATACAAATATAATATACTGTAATATGCGGAATTGGTGCTTGCAGTGTATCGAATGCAGCAGAACCGTTTGTAACCGTGTAATACTTCGAAATATATCGTAATGCATCGTACCTGTTAGTCCTGTGTCATTTTTTCTAATATTATTGCGGGTAGAGTGATGTCAAATCCATTCAGATTTGATGTCACTAACGGTTATTCGTGTTAGATCGCGATAAAATGCGACTGTTCCCTAATAAATTCCGACGCAATGGGTCATTGAGGTGTAATTAAGTGTAATAAAGTCACAAACGTGATTAGTTTGTGTATACAAATATAATATACTGTAATATGCGGAATTGGTGCTTGCAGTGTATCGAATGCAGCAGAACCGTTTGTAACCGTGTAATACTTCGAAATATATCGTAATGCATCGTACCTGTTAGTCCTGTGTCATTTTTTCTAATATTATTGCGGGTAGAGTGATGTCAAATCCATTCAGATTTGATGTCACTAACGGTTATTCGTGTTAGATCGCGATAAAATGCGACTGTTCCCTAATAAATTCCGACGCAATGGGTCATTGAGGTGTAATTAAGTGTAATAAAGTCACAAACGTGATTAGTTTGTGTATACAAATATAATATACTGTAATATGCGGAATTGGTGCTTGCAGTGTATCGAATGCAGCAGAACCGTTTGTAACCGTGTAATACTTCGAAATATATCGTAATGCATCGTACCTGTTAGTCCTGTGTCATTTTTTCTAATATTATTGCGGGTAGAGTGATGTCAAATCCATTCAGATTTGATGTCACTAACGGTTATTCGTGTTAGATCGCGATAAAATGCGACTGTTCCCTAATAAATTCCGACGCAATGGGTCATTGAGGTGTAATTAAGTGTAATAAAGTCACAAACGTGATTAGTTTGTGTATACAAATATAATATACTGTAATATGCGGAATTGGTGCTTGCAGTGTATCGAATGCAGCAGAACCGTTTGTAACCGTGTAATACTTCGAAATATATCGTAATGCATCGTACCTGTTAGTCCTGTGTCATTTTTTCTAATATTATTGCGGGTAGAGTGATGTCAAATCCATTCAGATTTGATGTCACTAACGGTTATTCGTGTTAGATCGCGATAAAATGCGACTGTTCCCTAATAAATTCCGACGCAATGGGTCATTGAGGTGTAATTAAGTGTAATAAAGTCACAAACGTGATTAGTTTGTGTATACAAATATAATATACTGTAATATGCGGAATTGGTGCTTGCAGTGTATCGAATGCAGCAGAACCGTTTGTAACCGTGTAATACTTCGAAATATATCGTAATGCATCGTACCTGTTAGTCCTGTGTCATTTTTTCTAATATTATTGCGGGTAGAGTGATGTCAAATCCATTCAGATTTGATGTCACTAACGGTTATTCGTGTTAGATCGCGATAAAATGCGACTGTTCCCTAATAAATTCCGACGCAATGGGTCATTGAGGTGTAATTAAGTGTAATAAAGTCACAAACGTGATTAGTTTGTGTATACAAATATAATATACTGTAATATGCGGAATTGGTGCTTGCAGTGTATCGAATGCAGCAGAACCGTTTGTAACCGTGTAATACTTCGAAATATATCGTAATGCATCGTACCTGTTAGTCCTGTGTCATTTTTTCTAATATTATTGCGGGTAGAGTGATGTCAAATCCATTCAGATTTGATGTCACTAACGGTTATTCGTGTTAGATCGCGATAAAATGCGACTGTTCCCTAATAAATTCCGACGCAATGGGTCATTGAGGTGTAATTAAGTGTAATAAAGTCACAAACGTGATTAGTTTGTGTATACAAATATAATATACTGTAATATGCGGAATTGGTGCTTGCAGTGTATCGAATGCAGCAGAACCGTTTGTAACCGTGTAATACTTCGAAATATATCGTAATGCATCGTACCTGTTAGTCCTGTGTCATTTTTTCTAATATTATTGCGGGTAGAGTGATGTCAAATCCATTCAGATTTGATGTCACTAACGGTTATTCGTGTTAGATCGCGATAAAATGCGACTGTTCCCTAATAAATTCCGACGCAATGGGTCATTGAGGTGTAATTAAGTGTAATAAAGTCACAAACGTGATTAGTTTGTGTATACAAATATAATATACTGTAATATGCGGAATTGGTGCTTGCAGTGTATCGAATGCAGCAGAACCGTTTGTAACCGTGTAATACTTCGAAATATATCGTAATGCATCGTACCTGTTAGTCCTGTGTCATTTTTTCTAATATTATTGCGGGTAGAGTGATGTCAAATCCATTCAGATTTGATGTCACTAACGGTTATTCGTGTTAGATCGCGATAAAATGCGACTGTTCCCTAATAAATTCCGACGCAATGGGTCATTGAGGTGTAATTAAGTGTAATAAAGTCACAAACGTGATTAGTTTGTGTATACAAATATAATATACTGTAATATGCGGAATTGGTGCTTGCAGTGTATCGAATGCAGCAGAACCGTTTGTAACCGTGTAATACTTCGAAATATATCGTAATGCATCGTACCTGTTAGTCCTGTGTCATTTTTTCTAATATTATTGCGGGTAGAGTGATGTCAAATCCATTCAGATTTGATGTCACTAACGGTTATTCGTGTTAGATCGCGATAAAATGCGACTGTTCCCTAATAAATTCCGACGCAATGGGTCATTGAGGTGTAATTAAGTGTAATAAAGTCACAAACGTGATTAGTTTGTGTATACAAATATAATATACTGTAATATGCGGAATTGGTGCTTGCAGTGTATCGAATGCAGCAGAACCGTTTGTAACCGTGTAATACTTCGAAATATATCGTAATGCATCGTACCTGTTAGTCCTGTGTCATTTTTTCTAATATTATTGCGGGTAGAGTGATGTCAAATCCATTCAGATTTGATGTCACTAACGGTTATTCGTGTTAGATCGCGATAAAATGCGACTGTTCCCTAATAAATTCCGACGCAATGGGTCATTGAGGTGTAATTAAGTGTAATAAAGTCACAAACGTGATTAGTTTGTGTATACAAATATAATATACTGTAATATGCGGAATTGGTGCTTGCAGTGTATCGAATGCAGCAGAACCGTTTGTAACCGTGTAATACTTCGAAATATATCGTAATGCATCGTACCTGTTAGTCCTGTGTCATTTTTTCTAATATTATTGCGGGTAGAGTGATGTCAAATCCATTCAGATTTGATGTCACTAACGGTTATTCGTGTTAGATCGCGATAAAATGCGACTGTTCCCTAATAAATTCCGACGCAATGGGTCATTGAGGTGTAATTAAGTGTAATAAAGTCACAAACGTGATTAGTTTGTGTATACAAATATAATATACTGTAATATGCGGAATTGGTGCTTGCAGTGTATCGAATGCAGCAGAACCGTTTGTAACCGTGTAATACTTCGAAATATATCGTAATGCATCGTACCTGTTAGTCCTGTGTCATTTTTTCTAATATTATTGCGGGTAGAGTGATGTCAAATCCATTCAGATTTGATGTCACTAACGGTTATTCGTGTTAGATCGCGATAAAATGCGACTGTTCCCTAATAAATTCCGACGCAATGGGTCATTGAGGTGTAATTAAGTGTAATAAAGTCACAAACGTGATTAGTTTGTGTATACAAATATAATATACTGTAATATGCGGAATTGGTGCTTGCAGTGTATCGAATGCAGCAGAACCGTTTGTAACCGTGTAATACTTCGAAATATATCGTAATGCATCGTACCTGTTAGTCCTGTGTCATTTTTTCTAATATTATTGCGGGTAGAGTGATGTCAAATCCATTCAGATTTGATGTCACTAACGGTTATTCGTGTTAGATCGCGATAAAATGCGACTGTTCCCTAATAAATTCCGACGCAATGGGTCATTGAGGTGTAATTAAGTGTAATAAAGTCACAAACGTGATTAGTTTGTGTATACAAATATAATATACTGTAATATGCGGAATTGGTGCTTGCAGTGTATCGAATGCAGCAGAACCGTTTGTAACCGTGTAATACTTCGAAATATATCGTAATGCATCGTACCTGTTAGTCCTGTGTCATTTTTTCTAATATTATTGCGGGTAGAGTGATGTCAAATCCATTCAGATTTGATGTCACTAACGGTTATTCGTGTTAGATCGCGATAAAATGCGACTGTTCCCTAATAAATTCCGACGCAATGGGTCATTGAGGTGTAATTAAGTGTAATAAAGTCACAAACGTGATTAGTTTGTGTATACAAATATAATATACTGTAATATGCGGAATTGGTGCTTGCAGTGTATCGAATGCAGCAGAACCGTTTGTAACCGTGTAATACTTCGAAATATATCGTAATGCATCGTACCTGTTAGTCCTGTGTCATTTTTTCTAATATTATTGCGGGTAGAGTGATGTCAAATCCATTCAGATTTGATGTCACTAACGGTTATTCGTGTTAGATCGCGATAAAATGCGACTGTTCCCTAATAAATTCCGACGCAATGGGTCATTGAGGTGTAATTAAGTGTAATAAAGTCACAAACGTGATTAGTTTGTGTATACAAATATAATATACTGTAATATGCGGAATTGGTGCTTGCAGTGTATCGAATGCAGCAGAACCGTTTGTAACCGTGTAATACTTCGAAATATATCGTAATGCATCGTACCTGTTAGTCCTGTGTCATTTTTTCTAATATTATTGCGGGTAGAGTGATGTCAAATCCATTCAGATTTGATGTCACTAACGGTTATTCGTGTTAGATCGCGATAAAATGCGACTGTTCCCTAATAAATTCCGACGCAATGGGTCATTGAGGTGTAATTAAGTGTAATAAAGTCACAAACGTGATTAGTTTGTGTATACAAATATAATATACTGTAATATGCGGAATTGGTGCTTGCAGTGTATCGAATGCAGCAGAACCGTTTGTAACCGTGTAATACTTCGAAATATATCGTAATGCATCGTACCTGTTAGTCCTGTGTCATTTTTTCTAATATTATTGCGGGTAGAGTGATGTCAAATCCATTCAGATTTGATGTCACTAACGGTTATTCGTGTTAGATCGCGATAAAATGCGACTGTTCCCTAATAAATTCCGACGCAATGGGTCATTGAGGTGTAATTAAGTGTAATAAAGTCACAAACGTGATTAGTTTGTGTATACAAATATAATATACTGTAATATGCGGAATTGGTGCTTGCAGTGTATCGAATGCAGCAGAACCGTTTGTAACCGTGTAATACTTCGAAATATATCGTAATGCATCGTACCTGTTAGTCCTGTGTCATTTTTTCTAATATTATTGCGGGTAGAGTGATGTCAAATCCATTCAGATTTGATGTCACTAACGGTTATTCGTGTTAGATCGCGATAAAATGCGACTGTTCCCTAATAAATTCCGACGCAATGGGTCATTGAGGTGTAATTAAGTGTAATAAAGTCACAAACGTGATTAGTTTGTGTATACAAATATAATATACTGTAATATGCGGAATTGGTGCTTGCAGTGTATCGAATGCAGCAGAACCGTTTGTAACCGTGTAATACTTCGAAATATATCGTAATGCATCGTACCTGTTAGTCCTGTGTCATTTTTTCTAATATTATTGCGGGTAGAGTGATGTCAAATCCATTCAGATTTGATGTCACTAACGGTTATTCGTGTTAGATCGCGATAAAATGCGACTGTTCCCTAATAAATTCCGACGCAATGGGTCATTGAGGTGTAATTAAGTGTAATAAAGTCACAAACGTGATTAGTTTGTGTATACAAATATAATATACTGTAATATGCGGAATTGGTGCTTGCAGTGTATCGAATGCAGCAGAACCGTTTGTAACCGTGTAATACTTCGAAATATATCGTAATGCATCGTACCTGTTAGTCCTGTGTCATTTTTTCTAATATTATTGCGGGTAGAGTGATGTCAAATCCATTCAGATTTGATGTCACTAACGGTTATTCGTGTTAGATCGCGATAAAATGCGACTGTTCCCTAATAAATTCCGACGCAATGGGTCATTGAGGTGTAATTAAGTGTAATAAAGTCACAAACGTGATTAGTTTGTGTATACAAATATAATATACTGTAATATGCGGAATTGGTGCTTGCAGTGTATCGAATGCAGCAGAACCGTTTGTAACCGTGTAATACTTCGAAATATATCGTAATGCATCGTACCTGTTAGTCCTGTGTCATTTTTTCTAATATTATTGCGGGTAGAGTGATGTCAAATCCATTCAGATTTGATGTCACTAACGGTTATTCGTGTTAGATCGCGATAAAATGCGACTGTTCCCTAATAAATTCCGACGCAATGGGTCATTGAGGTGTAATTAAGTGTAATAAAGTCACAAACGTGATTAGTTTGTGTATACAAATATAATATACTGTAATATGCGGAATTGGTGCTTGCAGTGTATCGAATGCAGCAGAACCGTTTGTAACCGTGTAATACTTCGAAATATATCGTAATGCATCGTACCTGTTAGTCCTGTGTCATTTTTTCTAATATTATTGCGGGTAGAGTGATGTCAAATCCATTCAGATTTGATGTCACTAACGGTTATTCGTGTTAGATCGCGATAAAATGCGACTGTTCCCTAATAAATTCCGACGCAATGGGTCATTGAGGTGTAATTAAGTGTAATAAAGTCACAAACGTGATTAGTTTGTGTATACAAATATAATATACTGTAATATGCGGAATTGGTGCTTGCAGTGTATCGAATGCAGCAGAACCGTTTGTAACCGTGTAATACTTCGAAATATATCGTAATGCATCGTACCTGTTAGTCCTGTGTCATTTTTTCTAATATTATTGCGGGTAGAGTGATGTCAAATCCATTCAGATTTGATGTCACTAACGGTTATTCGTGTTAGATCGCGATAAAATGCGACTGTTCCCTAATAAATTCCGACGCAATGGGTCATTGAGGTGTAATTAAGTGTAATAAAGTCACAAACGTGATTAGTTTGTGTATACAAATATAATATACTGTAATATGCGGAATTGGTGCTTGCAGTGTATCGAATGCAGCAGAACCGTTTGTAACCGTGTAATACTTCGAAATATATCGTAATGCATCGTACCTGTTAGTCCTGTGTCATTTTTTCTAATATTATTGCGGGTAGAGTGATGTCAAATCCATTCAGATTTGATGTCACTAACGGTTATTCGTGTTAGATCGCGATAAAATGCGACTGTTCCCTAATAAATTCCGACGCAATGGGTCATTGAGGTGTAATTAAGTGTAATAAAGTCACAAACGTGATTAGTTTGTGTATACAAATATAATATACTGTAATATGCGGAATTGGTGCTTGCAGTGTATCGAATGCAGCAGAACCGTTTGTAACCGTGTAATACTTCGAAATATATCGTAATGCATCGTACCTGTTAGTCCTGTGTCATTTTTTCTAATATTATTGCGGGTAGAGTGATGTCAAATCCATTCAGATTTGATGTCACTAACGGTTATTCGTGTTAGATCGCGATAAAATGCGACTGTTCCCTAATAAATTCCGACGCAATGGGTCATTGAGGTGTAATTAAGTGTAATAAAGTCACAAACGTGATTAGTTTGTGTATACAAATATAATATACTGTAATATGCGGAATTGGTGCTTGCAGTGTATCGAATGCAGCAGAACCGTTTGTAACCGTGTAATACTTCGAAATATATCGTAATGCATCGTACCTGTTAGTCCTGTGTCATTTTTTCTAATATTATTGCGGGTAGAGTGATGTCAAATCCATTCAGATTTGATGTCACTAACGGTTATTCGTGTTAGATCGCGATAAAATGCGACTGTTCCCTAATAAATTCCGACGCAATGGGTCATTGAGGTGTAATTAAGTGTAATAAAGTCACAAACGTGATTAGTTTGTGTATACAAATATAATATACTGTAATATGCGGAATTGGTGCTTGCAGTGTATCGAATGCAGCAGAACCGTTTGTAACCGTGTAATACTTCGAAATATATCGTAATGCATCGTACCTGTTAGTCCTGTGTCATTTTTTCTAATATTATTGCGGGTAGAGTGATGTCAAATCCATTCAGATTTGATGTCACTAACGGTTATTCGTGTTAGATCGCGATAAAATGCGACTGTTCCCTAATAAATTCCGACGCAATGGGTCATTGAGGTGTAATTAAGTGTAATAAAGTCACAAACGTGATTAGTTTGTGTATACAAATATAATATACTGTAATATGCGGAATTGGTGCTTGCAGTGTATCGAATGCAGCAGAACCGTTTGTAACCGTGTAATACTTCGAAATATATCGTAATGCATCGTACCTGTTAGTCCTGTGTCATTTTTTCTAATATTATTGCGGGTAGAGTGATGTCAAATCCATTCAGATTTGATGTCACTAACGGTTATTCGTGTTAGATCGCGATAAAATGCGACTGTTCCCTAATAAATTCCGACGCAATGGGTCATTGAGGTGTAATTAAGTGTAATAAAGTCACAAACGTGATTAGTTTGTGTATACAAATATAATATACTGTAATATGCGGAATTGGTGCTTGCAGTGTATCGAATGCAGCAGAACCGTTTGTAACCGTGTAATACTTCGAAATATATCGTAATGCATCGTACCTGTTAGTCCTGTGTCATTTTTTCTAATATTATTGCGGGTAGAGTGATGTCAAATCCATTCAGATTTGATGTCACTAACGGTTATTCGTGTTAGATCGCGATAAAATGCGACTGTTCCCTAATAAATTCCGACGCAATGGGTCATTGAGGTGTAATTAAGTGTAATAAAGTCACAAACGTGATTAGTTTGTGTATACAAATATAATATACTGTAATATGCGGAATTGGTGCTTGCAGTGTATCGAATGCAGCAGAACCGTTTGTAACCGTGTAATACTTCGAAATATATCGTAATGCATCGTACCTGTTAGTCCTGTGTCATTTTTTCTAATATTATTGCGGGTAGAGTGATGTCAAATCCATTCAGATTTGATGTCACTAACGGTTATTCGTGTTAGATCGCGATAAAATGCGACTGTTCCCTAATAAATTCCGACGCAATGGGTCATTGAGGTGTAATTAAGTGTAATAAAGTCACAAACGTGATTAGTTTGTGTATACAAATATAATATACTGTAATATGCGGAATTGGTGCTTGCAGTGTATCGAATGCAGCAGAACCGTTTGTAACCGTGTAATACTTCGAAATATATCGTAATGCATCGTACCTGTTAGTCCTGTGTCATTTTTTCTAATATTATTGCGGGTAGAGTGATGTCAAATCCATTCAGATTTGATGTCACTAACGGTTATTCGTGTTAGATCGCGATAAAATGCGACTGTTCCCTAATAAATTCCGACGCAATGGGTCATTGAGGTGTAATTAAGTGTAATAAAGTCACAAACGTGATTAGTTTGTGTATACAAATATAATATACTGTAATATGCGGAATTGGTGCTTGCAGTGTATCGAATGCAGCAGAACCGTTTGTAACCGTGTAATACTTCGAAATATATCGTAATGCATCGTACCTGTTAGTCCTGTGTCATTTTTTCTAATATTATTGCGGGTAGAGTGATGTCAAATCCATTCAGATTTGATGTCACTAACGGTTATTCGTGTTAGATCGCGATAAAATGCGACTGTTCCCTAATAAATTCCGACGCAATGGGTCATTGAGGTGTAATTAAGTGTAATAAAGTCACAAACGTGATTAGTTTGTGTATACAAATATAATATACTGTAATATGCGGAATTGGTGCTTGCAGTGTATCGAATGCAGCAGAACCGTTTGTAACCGTGTAATACTTCGAAATATATCGTAATGCATCGTACCTGTTAGTCCTGTGTCATTTTTTCTAATATTATTGCGGGTAGAGTGATGTCAAATCCATTCAGATTTGATGTCACTAACGGTTATTCGTGTTAGATCGCGATAAAATGCGACTGTTCCCTAATAAATTCCGACGCAATGGGTCATTGAGGTGTAATTAAGTGTAATAAAGTCACAAACGTGATTAGTTTGTGTATACAAATATAATATACTGTAATATGCGGAATTGGTGCTTGCAGTGTATCGAATGCAGCAGAACCGTTTGTAACCGTGTAATACTTCGAAATATATCGTAATGCATCGTACCTGTTAGTCCTGTGTCATTTTTTCTAATATTATTGCGGGTAGAGTGATGTCAAATCCATTCAGATTTGATGTCACTAACGGTTATTCGTGTTAGATCGCGATAAAATGCGACTGTTCCCTAATAAATTCCGACGCAATGGGTCACTGNCGGAATTGGTGCTTGCAGTGTATCGAATGCAGCAGAACCGTTTGTAACCGTGTAATACTTCGAAATATATCGTAATGCATCGTACCTGTTAGTCCTGTGTCATTTTTTCTAATATTATTGCGGGTAGAGTGATGTCAAATCCATTCAGATTTGATGTCACTAACGGTTATTCGTGTTAGATCGCGATAAAATGCGACTGTTCCCTAATAAATTCCGACGCAATGGGTCATTGAGGTGTAATTAAGTGTAATAAAGTCACAAACGTGATTAGTTTGTGTATACAAATATAATATACTGTAATATGCGGAATTGGTGCTTGCAGTGTATCGAATGCAGCAGAACCGTTTGTAACCGTGTAATACTTCGAAATATATCGTAATGCATCGTACCTGTTAGTCCTGTGTCATTTTTTCTAATATTATTGCGGGTAGAGTGATGTCAAATCCATTCAGATTTGATGTCACTAACGGTTATTCGTGTTAGATCGCGATAAAATGCGACTGTTCCCTAATAAATTCCGACGCAATGGGTCATTGAGGTGTAATTAAGTGTAATAAAGTCACAAACGTGATTAGTTTGTGTATACAAATATAATATACTGTAATATGCGGAATTGGTGCTTGCAGTGTATCGAATGCAGCAGAACCGTTTGTAACCGTGTAATACTTCGAAATATATCGTAATGCATCGTACCTGTTAGTCCTGTGTCATTTTTTCTAATATTATTGCGGGTAGAGTGATGTCAAATCCATTCAGATTTGATGTCACTAACGGTTATTCGTGTTAGATCGCGATAAAATGCGACTGTTCCCTAATAAATTCCGACGCAATGGGTCATTGAGGTGTAATTAAGTGTAATAAAGTCACAAACGTGATTAGTTTGTGTATACAAATATAATATACTGTAATATGCGGAATTGGTGCTTGCAGTGTATCGAATGCAGCAGAACCGTTTGTAACCGTGTAATACTTCGAAATATATCGTAATGCATCGTACCTGTTAGTCCTGTGTCATCTTTTTCTAATATTATTGCGGGTAGAGTGATGTCAAATCCATTCAGATTTGATGTCACTAACGGTTATTCGTGTTAGATCGCGATAAAATGCGACTGTTCCCTAATAAATTCCGACGCAATGGGTCATTGAGGTGTAATTAAGTGTAATAAAGTCACAAACGTGATTAGTTTGTGTATACAAATATAATATACTGTAATATGCGGAATTGGTGCTTGCAGTGTATCGAATGCAGCAGAACCGTTTGTAACCGTGTAATACTTCGAAATATATCGTAATGCATCGTACCTGTTAGTCCTGTGTCATTTTTTCTAATATTATTGCGGGTAGAGTGATGTCAAATCCATTCAGATTTGATGTCACTAACGGTTATTCGTGTTAGATCGCGATAAAATGCGACTGTTCCCTAATAAATTCCGACGCAATGGGTCATTGAGGTGTAATTAAGTGTAATAAAGTCACAAACGTGATTAGTTTGTGTATACAAATATAATATACTGTAATATGCGGAATTGGTGCTTGCAGTGTATCGAATGCAGCAGAACCGTTTGTAACCGTGTAATACTTCGAAATATATCGTAATGCATCGTACCTGTTAGTCCTGTGTCATTTTTTCTAATATTATTGCGGGTAGAGTGATGTCAAATCCATTCAGATTTGATGTCACTAACGGTTATTCGTGTTAGATCGCGATAAAATGCGACTGTTCCCTAATAAATTCCGACGCAATGGGTCATTGAGGTGTAATTAAGTGTAATAAAGTCACAAACGTGATTAGTTTGTGTATACAAATATAATATACTGTAATATGCGGAATTGGTGCTTGCAGTGTATCGAATGCAGCAGAACCGTTTGTAACCGTGTAATACTTCGAAATATATCGTAATGCATCGTACCTGTTAGTCCTGTGTCATTTTTTCTAATATTATTGCGGGTAGAGTGATGTCAAATCCATTCAGATTTGATGTCACTAACGGTTATTCGTGTTAGATCGCGATAAAATGCGACTGTTCCCTAATAAATTCCGACGCAATGGGTCATTGAGGTGTAATTAAGTGTAATAAAGTCACAAACGTGATTAGTTTGTGTATACAAATATAATATACTGTAATATGCGGAATTGGTGCTTGCAGTGTATCGAATGCAGCAGAACCGTTTGTAACCGTGTAATACTTCGAAATATATCGTAATGCATCGTACCTGTTAGTCCTGTGTCATTTTTTCTAATATTATTGCGGGTAGAGTGATGTCAAATCCATTCAGATTTGATGTCACTAACGGTTATTCGTGTTAGATCGCGATAAAATGCGACTGTTCCCTAATAAATTCCGACGCAATGGGTCATTGAGGTGTAATTAAGTGTAATAAAGTCACAAACGTGATTAGTTTGTGTATACAAATATAATATACTGTAATATGCGGAATTGGTGCTTGCAGTGTATCGAATGCAGCAGAACCGTTTGTAACCGTGTAATACTTCGAAATATATCGTAATGCATCGTACCTGTTAGTCCTGTGTCATTTTTTCTAATATTATTGCGGGTAGAGTGATGTCAAATCCATTCAGATTTGATGTCACTAACGGTTATTCGTGTTAGATCGCGATAAAATGCGACTGTTCCCTAATAAATTCCGACGCAATGGGTCATTGAGGTGTAATTAAGTGTAATAAAGTCACAAACGTGATTAGTTTGTGTATACAAATATAATATACTGTAATATGCGGAATTGGTGCTTGCAGTGTATCGAATGCAGCAGAACCGTTTGTAACCGTGTAATACTTCGAAATATATCGTAATGCATCGTACCTGTTAGTCCTGTGTCATTTTTTTCTAATATTATTGCGGGTAGAGTGATGTCAAATCCATTCAGATTTGATGTCACTAACGGTTATTCGTGTTAGATCGCGATAAAATGCGACTGTTCCCTAATAAATTCCGACGCAATGGGTCATTGAGGTGTAATTAAGTGTAATAAAGTCACAAACGTGATTAGTTTGTGTATACAAATATAATATACTGTAATATGCGGAATTGGTGCTTGCAGTGTATCGAATGCAGCAGAACCGTTTGTAACCGTGTAATACTTCGAAATATATCGTAATGCATCGTACCTGTTAGTCCTGTGTCATTTTTTCTAATATTATTGCGGGTAGAGTGATGTCAAATCCATTCAGATTTGATGTCACTAACGGTTATTCGTGTTAGATCGCGATAAAATGCGACTGTTCCCTAATAAATTCCGACGCAATGGGTCATTGAGGTGTAATTAAGTGTAATAAAGTCACAAACGTGATTAGTTTGTGTATACAAATATAATATACTGTAATATGCGGAATTGGTGCTTGCAGTGTATCGAATGCAGCAGAACCGTTTGTAACCGTGTAATACTTCGAAATATATCGTAATGCATCGTACCTGTTAGTCCTGTGTCATTTTTTCTAATATTATTGCGGGTAGAGTGATGTCAAATCCATTCAGATTTGATGTCACTAACGGTTATTCGTGTTAGATCGCGATAAAATGCGACTGTTCCCTAATAAATTCCGACGCAATGGGTCATTGAGGTGTAATTAAGTGTAATAAAGTCACAAACGTGATTAGTTTGTGTATACAAATATAATATACTGTAATATGCGGAATTGGTGCTTGCAGTGTATCGAATGCAGCAGAACCGTTTGTAACCGTGTAATACTTCGAAATATATCGTAATGCATCGTACCTGTTAGTCCTGTGTCATTTTTTCTAATATTATTGCGGGTAGAGTGATGTCAAATCCATTCAGATTTGATGTCACTAACGGTTATTCGTGTTAGATCGCGATAAAATGCGACTGTTCCCTAATAAATTCCGACGCAATGGGTCATTGAGGTGTAATTAAGTGTAATAAAGTCACAAACGTGATTAGTTTGTGTATACAAATATAATATACTGTAATATGCGGAATTGGTGCTTGCAGTGTATCGAATGCAGCAGAACCGTTTGTAACCGTGTAATACTTCGAAATATATCGTAATGCATCGTACCTGTTAGTCCTGTGTCATTTTTTCTAATATTATTGCGGGTAGAGTGATGTCAAATCCATTCAGATTTGATGTCACTAACGGTTATTCGTGTTAGATCGCGATAAAATGCGACTGTTCCCTAATAAATTCCGACGCAATGGGTCATTGAGGTGTAATTAAGTGTAATAAAGTCACAAACGTGATTAGTTTGTGTATACAAATATAATATACTGTAATATGCGGAATTGGTGCTTGCAGTGTATCGAATGCAGCAGAACCGTTTGTAACCGTGTAATACTTCGAAATATATCGTAATGCATCGTACCTGTTAGTCCTGTGTCATTTTTTCTAATATTATTGCGGGTAGAGTGATGTCAAATCCATTCAGATTTGATGTCACTAACGGTTATTCGTGTTAGATCGCGATAAAATGCGACTGTTCCCTAATAAATTCCGACGCAATGGGTCATTGAGGTGTAATTAAGTGTAATAAAGTCACAAACGTGATTAGTTTGTGTATACAAATATAATATACTGTAATATGCGGAATTGGTGCTTGCAGTGTATCGAATGCAGCAGAACCGTTTGTAACCGTGTAATACTTCGAAATATATCGTAATGCATCGTACCTGTTAGTCCTGTGTCATTTTTTCTAATATTATTGCGGGTAGAGTGATGTCAAATCCATTCAGATTTGATGTCACTAACGGTTATTCGTGTTAGATCGCGATAAAATGCGACTGTTCCCTAATAAATTCCGACGCAATGGGTCATTGAGGTGTAATTAAGTGTAATAAAGTCACAAACGTGATTAGTTTGTGTATACAAATATAATATACTGTAATATGCGGAATTGGTGCTTGCAGTGTATCGAATGCAGCAGAACCGTTTGTAACCGTGTAATACTTCGAAATATATCGTAATGCATCGTACCTGTTAGTCCTGTGTCATTTTTTCTAATATTATTGCGGGTAGAGTGATGTCAAATCCATTCAGATTTGATGTCACTAACGGTTATTCGTGTTAGATCGCGATAAAATGCGACTGTTCCCTAATAAATTCCGACGCAATGGGTCATTGAGGTGTAATTAAGTGTAATAAAGTCACAAACGTGATTAGTTTGTGTATACAAATATAATATACTGTAATATGCGGAATTGGTGCTTGCAGTGTATCGAATGCAGCAGAACCGTTTGTAACCGTGTAATACTTCGAAATATATCGTAATGCATCGTACCTGTTAGTCCTGTGTCATTTTTTCTAATATTATTGCGGGTAGAGTGATGTCAAATCCATTCAGATTTGATGTCACTAACGGTTATTCGTGTTAGATCGCGATAAAATGCGACTGTTCCCTAATAAATTCCGACGCAATGGGTCATTGAGGTGTAATTAAGTGTAATAAAGTCACAAACGTGATTAGTTTGTGTATACAAATATAATATACTGTAATATGCGGAATTGGTGCTTGCAGTGTATCGAATGCAGCAGAACCGTTTGTAACCGTGTAATACTTCGAAATATATCGTAATGCATCGTACCTGTTAGTCCTGTGTCATTTTTTCTAATATTATTGCGGGTAGAGTGATGTCAAATCCATTCAGATTTGATGTCACTAACGGTTATTCGTGTTAGATCGCGATAAAATGCGACTGTTCCCTAATAAATTCCGACGCAATGGGTCATTGAGGTGTAATTAAGTGTAATAAAGTCACAAACGTGATTAGTTTGTGTATACAAATATAATATACTGTAATATGCGGAATTGGTGCTTGCAGTGTATCGAATGCAGCAGAACCGTTTGTAACCGTGTAATACTTCGAAATATATCGTAATGCATCGTACCTGTTAGTCCTGTGTCATTTTTTCTAATATTATTGCGGGTAGAGTGATGTCAAATCCATTCAGATTTGATGTCACTAACGGTTATTCGTGTTAGATCGCGATAAAATGCGACTGTTCCCTAATAAATTCCGACGCAATGGGTCATTGAGGTGTAATTAAGTGTAATAAAGTCACAAACGTGATTAGTTTGTGTATACAAATATAATATACTGTAATATGCGGAATTGGTGCTTGCAGTGTATCGAATGCAGCAGAACCGTTTGTAACCGTGTAATACTTCGAAATATATCGTAATGCATCGTACCTGTTAGTCCTGTGTCATTTTTTCTAATATTATTGCGGGTAGAGTGATGTCAAATCCATTCAGATTTGATGTCACTAACGGTTATTCGTGTTAGATCGCGATAAAATGCGACTGTTCCCTAATAAATTCCGACGCAATGGGTCATTGAGGTGTAATTAAGTGTAATAAAGTCACAAACGTGATTAGTTTGTGTATACAAATATAATATACTGTAATATGCGGAATTGGTGCTTGCAGTGTATCGAATGCAGCAGAACCGTTTGTAACCGTGTAATACTTCGAAATATATCGTAATGCATCGTACCTGTTAGTCCTGTGTCATTTTTTCTAATATTATTGCGGGTAGAGTGATGTCAAATCCATTCAGATTTGATGTCACTAACGGTTATTCGTGTTAGATCGCGATAAAATGCGACTGTTCCCTAATAAATTCCGACGCAATGGGTCATTGAGGTGTAATTAAGTGTAATAAAGTCACAAACGTGATTAGTTTGTGTATACAAATATAATATACTGTAATATGCGGAATTGGTGCTTGCAGTGTATCGAATGCAGCAGAACCGTTTGTAACCGTGTAATACTTCGAAATATATCGTAATGCATCGTACCTGTTAGTCCTGTGTCATTTTTTCTAATATTATTGCGGGTAGAGTGATGTCAAATCCATTCAGATTTGATGTCACTAACGGTTATTCGTGTTAGATCGCGATAAAATGCGACTGTTCCCTAATAAATTCCGACGCAATGGGTCATTGAGGTGTAATTAAGTGTAATAAAGTCACAAACGTGATTAGTTTGTGTATACAAATATAATATACTGTAATATGCGGAATTGGTGCTTGCAGTGTATCGAATGCAGCAGAACCGTTTGTAACCGTGTAATACTTCGAAATATATCGTAATGCATCGTACCTGTTAGTCCTGTGTCATTTTTTCTAATATTATTGCGGGTAGAGTGATGTCAAATCCATTCAGATTTGATGTCACTAACGGTTATTCGTGTTAGATCGCGATAAAATGCGACTGTTCCCTAATAAATTCCGACGCAATGGGTCATTGAGGTGTAATTAAGTGTAATAAAGTCACAAACGTGATTAGTTTGTGTATACAAATATAATATACTGTAATATGCGGAATTGGTGCTTGCAGTGTATCGAATGCAGCAGAACCGTTTGTAACCGTGTAATACTTCGAAATATATCGTAATGCATCGTACCTGTTAGTCCTGTGTCATTTTTTCTAATATTATTGCGGGTAGAGTGATGTCAAATCCATTCAGATTTGATGTCACTAACGGTTATTCGTGTTAGATCGCGATAAAATGCGACTGTTCCCTAATAAATTCCGACGCAATGGGTCATTGAGGTGTAATTAAGTGTAATAAAGTCACAAACGTGATTAGTTTGTGTATACAAATATAATATACTGTAATATGCGGAATTGGTGCTTGCAGTGTATCGAATGCAGCAGAACCGTTTGTAACCGTGTAATACTTCGAAATATATCGTAATGCATCGTACCTGTTAGTCCTGTGTCATTTTTTCTAATATTATTGCGGGTAGAGTGATGTCAAATCCATTCAGATTTGATGTCACTAACGGTTATTCGTGTTAGATCGCGATAAAATGCGACTGTTCCCTAATAAATTCCGACGCAATGGGTCATTGAGGTGTAATTAAGTGTAATAAAGTCACAAACGTGATTAGTTTGTGTATACAAATATAATATACTGTAATATGCGGAATTGGTGCTTGCAGTGTATCGAATGCAGCAGAACCGTTTGTAACCGTGTAATACTTCGAAATATATCGTAATGCATCGTACCTGTTAGTCCTGTGTCATTTTTTCTAATATTATTGCGGGTAGAGTGATGTCAAATCCATTCAGATTTGATGTCACTAACGGTTATTCGTGTTAGATCGCGATAAAATGCGACTGTTCCCTAATAAATTCCGACGCAATGGGTCATTGAGGTGTAATTAAGTGTAATAAAGTCACAAACGTGATTAGTTTGTGTATACAAATATAATATACTGTAATATGCGGAATTGGTGCTTGCAGTGTATCGAATGCAGCAGAACCGTTTGTAACCGTGTAATACTTCGAAATATATCGTAATGCATCGTACCTGTTAGTCCTGTGTCATTTTTTCTAATATTATTGCGGGTAGAGTGATGTCAAATCCATTCAGATTTGATGTCACTAACGGTTATTCGTGTTAGATCGCGATAAAATGCGACTGTTCCCTAATAAATTCCGACGCAATGGGTCATTGAGGTGTAATTAAGTGTAATAAAGTCACAAACGTGATTAGTTTGTGTATACAAATATAATATACTGTAATATGCGGAATTGGTGCTTGCAGTGTATCGAATGCAGCAGAACCGTTTGTAACCGTGTAATACTTCGAAATATATCGTAATGCATCGTACCTGTTAGTCCTGTGTCATTTTTTCTAATATTATTGCGGGTAGAGTGATGTCAAATCCATTCAGATTTGATGTCACTAACGGTTATTCGTGTTAGATCGCGATAAAATGCGACTGTTCCCTAATAAATTCCGACGCAATGGGTCATTGAGGTGTAATTAAGTGTAATAAAGTCACAAACGTGATTAGTTTGTGTATACAAATATAATATACTGTAATATGCGGAATTGGTGCTTGCAGTGTATCGAATGCAGCAGAACCGTTTGTAACCGTGTAATACTTCGAAATATATCGTAATGCATCGTACCTGTTAGTCCTGTGTCATTTTTTCTAATATTATTGCGGGTAGAGTGATGTCAAATCCATTCAGATTTGATGTCACTAACGGTTATTCGTGTTAGATCGCGATAAAATGCGACTGTTCCCTAATAAATTCCGACGCAATGGGTCATTGAGGTGTAATTAAGTGTAATAAAGTCACAAACGTGATTAGTTTGTGTATACAAATATAATATACTGTAATATGCGGAATTGGTGCTTGCAGTGTATCGAATGCAGCAGAACCGTTTGTAACCGTGTAATACTTCGAAATATATCGTAATGCATCGTACCTGTTAGTCCTGTGTCATTTTTTCTAATATTATTGCGGGTAGAGTGATGTCAAATCCATTCAGATTTGATGTCACTAACGGTTATTCGTGTTAGATCGCGATAAAATGCGACTGTTCCCTAATAAATTCCGACGCAATGGGTCATTGAGGTGTAATTAAGTGTAATAAAGTCACAAACGTGATTAGTTTGTGTATACAAATATAATATACTGTAATATGCGGAATTGGTGCTTGCAGTGTATCGAATGCAGCAGAACCGTTTGTAACCGTGTAATACTTCGAAATATATCGTAATGCATCGTACCTGTTAGTCCTGTGTCATTTTTTCTAATATTATTGCGGGTAGAGTGATGTCAAATCCATTCAGATTTGATGTCACTAACGGTTATTCGTGTTAGATCGCGATAAAATGCGACTGTTCCCTAATAAATTCCGACGCAATGGGTCATTGAGGTGTAATTAAGTGTAATAAAGTCACAAACGTGATTAGTTTGTGTATACAAATATAATATACTGTAATATGCGGAATTGGTGCTTGCAGTGTATCGAATGCAGCAGAACCGTTTGTAACCGTGTAATACTTCGAAATATATCGTAATGCATCGTACCTGTTAGTCCTGTGTCATTTTTTCTAATATTATTGCGGGTAGAGTGATGTCAAATCCATTCAGATTTGATGTCACTAACGGTTATTCGTGTTAGATCGCGATAAAATGCGACTGTTCCCTAATAAATTCCGACGCAATGGGTCATTGAGGTGTAATTAAGTGTAATAAAGTCACAAACGTGATTAGTTTGTGTATACAAATATAATATACTGTAATATGCGGAATTGGTGCTTGCAGTGTATCGAATGCAGCAGAACCGTTTGTAACCGTGTAATACTTCGAAATATATCGTAATGCATCGTACCTGTTAGTCCTGTGTCATTTTTTCTAATATTATTGCGGGTAGAGTGATGTCAAATCCATTCAGATTTGATGTCACTAACGGTTATTCGTGTTAGATCGCGATAAAATGCGACTGTTCCCTAATAAATTCCGACGCAATGGGTCATTGAGGTGTAATTAAGTGTAATAAAGTCACAAACGTGATTAGTTTGTGTATACAAATATAATATACTGTAATATGCGGAATTGGTGCTTGCAGTGTATCGAATGCAGCAGAACCGTTTGTAACCGTGTAATACTTCGAAATATATCGTAATGCATCGTACCTGTTAGTCCTGTGTCATTTTTTCTAATATTATTGCGGGTAGAGTGATGTCAAATCCATTCAGATTTGATGTCACTAACGGTTATTCGTGTTAGATCGCGATAAAATGCGACTGTTCCCTAATAAATTCCGACGCAATGGGTCATTGAGGTGTAATTAAGTGTAATAAAGTCACAAACGTGATTAGTTTGTGTATACAAATATAATATACTGTAATATGCGGAATTGGTGCTTGCAGTGTATCGAATGCAGCAGAACCGTTTGTAACCGTGTAATACTTCGAAATATATCGTAATGCATCGTACCTGTTAGTCCTGTGTCATTTTTTCTAATATTATTGCGGGTAGAGTGATGTCAAATCCATTCAGATTTGATGTCACTAACGGTTATTCGTGTTAGATCGCGATAAAATGCGACTGTTCCCTAATAAATTCCGACGCAATGGGTCATTGAGGTGTAATTAAGTGTAATAAAGTCACAAACGTGATTAGTTTGTGTATACAAATATAATATACTGTAATATGCGGAATTGGTGCTTGCAGTGTATCGAATGCAGCAGAACCGTTTGTAACCGTGTAATACTTCGAAATATATCGTAATGCATCGTACCTGTTAGTCCTGTGTCATTTTTTCTAATATTATTGCGGGTAGAGTGATGTCAAATCCATTCAGATTTGATGTCACTAACGGTTATTCGTGTTAGATCGCGATAAAATGCGACTGTTCCCTAATAAATTCCGACGCAATGGGTCATTGAGGTGTAATTAAGTGTAATAAAGTCACAAACGTGATTAGTTTGTGTATACAAATATAATATACTGTAATATGCGGAATTGGTGCTTGCAGTGTATCGAATGCAGCAGAACCGTTTGTAACCGTGTAATACTTCGAAATATATCGTAATGCATCGTACCTGTTAGTCCTGTGTCATTTTTTCTAATATTATTGCGGGTAGAGTGATGTCAAATCCATTCAGATTTGATGTCACTAACGGTTATTCGTGTTAGATCGCGATAAAATGCGACTGTTCCCTAATAAATTCCGACGCAATGGGTCATTGAGGTGTAATTAAGTGTAATAAAGTCACAAACGTGATTAGTTTGTGTATACAAATATAATATACTGTAATATGCGGAATTGGTGCTTGCAGTGTATCGAATGCAGCAGAACCGTTTGTAACCGTGTAATACTTCGAAATATATCGTAATGCATCGTACCTGTTAGTCCTGTGTCATTTTTTCTAATATTATTGCGGGTAGAGTGATGTCAAATCCATTCAGATTTGATGTCACTAACGGTTATTCGTGTTAGATCGCGATAAAATGCGACTGTTCCCTAATAAATTCCGACGCAATGGGTCATTGAGGTGTAATTAAGTGTAATAAAGTCACAAACGTGATTAGTTTGTGTATACAAATATAATATACTGTAATATGCGGAATTGGTGCTTGCAGTGTATCGAATGCAGCAGAACCGTTTGTAACCGTGTAATACTTCGAAATATATCGTAATGCATCGTACCTGTTAGTCCTGTGTCATTTTTTCTAATATTATTGCGGGTAGAGTGATGTCAAATCCATTCAGATTTGATGTCACTAACGGTTATTCGTGTTAGATCGCGATAAAATGCGACTGTTCCCTAATAAATTCCGACGCAATGGGTCATTGAGGTGTAATTAAGTGTAATAAAGTCACAAACGTGATTAGTTTGTGTATACAAATATAATATACTGTAATATGCGGAATTGGTGCTTGCAGTGTATCGAATGCAGCAGAACCGTTTGTAACCGTGTAATACTTCGAAATATATCGTAATGCATCGTACCTGTTAGTCCTGTGTCATTTTTTCTAATATTATTGCGGGTAGAGTGATGTCAAATCCATTCAGATTTGATGTCACTAACGGTTATTCGTGTTAGATCGCGATAAAATGCGACTGTTCCCTAATAAATTCCGACGCAATGGGTCATTGAGGTGTAATTAAGTGTAATAAAGTCACAAACGTGATTAGTTTGTGTATACAAATATAATATACTGTAATATGCGGAATTGGTGCTTGCAGTGTATCGAATGCAGCAGAACCGTTTGTAACCGTGTAATACTTCGAAATATATCGTAATGCATCGTACCTGTTAGTCCTGTGTCATTTTTTCTAATATTATTGCGGGTAGAGTGATGTCAAATCCATTCAGATTTGATGTCACTAACGGTTATTCGTGTTAGATCGCGATAAAATGCGACTGTTCCCTAATAAATTCCGACGCAATGGGTCATTGAGGTGTAATTAAGTGTAATAAAGTCACAAACGTGATTAGTTTGTGTATACAAATATAATATACTGTAATATGCGGAATTGGTGCTTGCAGTGTATCGAATGCAGCAGAACCGTTTGTAACCGTGTAATACTTCGAAATATATCGTAATGCATCGTACCTGTTAGTCCTGTGTCATTTTTTCTAATATTATTGCGGGTAGAGTGATGTCAAATCCATTCAGATTTGATGTCACTAACGGTTATTCGTGTTAGATCGCGATAAAATGCGACTGTTCCCTAATAAATTCCGACGCAATGGGTCATTGAGGTGTAATTAAGTGTAATAAAGTCACAAACGTGATTAGTTTGTGTATACAAATATAATATACTGTAATATGCGGAATTGGTGCTTGCAGTGTATCGAATGCAGCAGAACCGTTTGTAACCGTGTAATACTTCGAAATATATCGTAATGCATCGTACCTGTTAGTCCTGTGTCATTTTTTCTAATATTATTGCGGGTAGAGTGATGTCAAATCCATTCAGATTTGATGTCACTAACGGTTATTCGTGTTAGATCGCGATAAAATGCGACTGTTCCCTAATAAATTCCGACGCAATGGGTCATTGAGGTGTAATTAAGTGTAATAAAGTCACAAACGTGATTAGTTTGTGTATACAAATATAATATACTGTAATATGCGGAATTGGTGCTTGCAGTGTATCGAATGCAGCAGAACCGTTTGTAACCGTGTAATACTTCGAAATATATCGTAATGCATCGTACCTGTTAGTCCTGTGTCATTTTTTCTAATATTATTGCGGGTAGAGTGATGTCAAATCCATTCAGATTTGATGTCACTAACGGTTATTCGTGTTAGATCGCGATAAAATGCGACTGTTCCCTAATAAATTCCGACGCAATGGGTCATTGAGGTGTAATTAAGTGTAATAAAGTCACAAACGTGATTAGTTTGTGTATACAAATATAATATACTGTAATATGCGGAATTGGTGCTTGCAGTGTATCGAATGCAGCAGAACCGTTTGTAACCGTGTAATACTTCGAAATATATCGTAATGCATCGTACCTGTTAGTCCTGTGTCATTTTTTCTAATATTATTGCGGGTAGAGTGATGTCAAATCCATTCAGATTTGATGTCACTAACGGTTATTCGTGTTAGATCGCGATAAAATGCGACTGTTCCCTAATAAATTCCGACGCAATGGGTCATTGAGGTGTAATTAAGTGTAATAAAGTCACAAACGTGATTAGTTTGTGTATACAAATATAATATACTGTAATATGCGGAATTGGTGCTTGCAGTGTATCGAATGCAGCAGAACCGTTTGTAACCGTGTAATACTTCGAAATATATCGTAATGCATCGTACCTGTTAGTCCTGTGTCATTTTTTCTAATATTATTGCGGGTAGAGTGATGTCAAATCCATTCAGATTTGATGTCACTAACGGTTATTCGTGTTAGATCGCGATAAAATGCGACTGTTCCCTAATAAATTCCGACGCAATGGGTCATTGAGGTGTAATTAAGTGTAATAAAGTCACAAACGTGATTAGTTTGTGTATACAAATATAATATACTGTAATATGCGGAATTGGTGCTTGCAGTGTATCGAATGCAGCAGAACCGTTTGTAACCGTGTAATACTTCGAAATATATCGTAATGCATCGTACCTGTTAGTCCTGTGTCATTTTTTCTAATATTATTGCGGGTAGAGTGATGTCAAATCCATTCAGATTTGATGTCACTAACGGTTATTCGTGTTAGATCGCGATAAAATGCGACTGTTCCCTAATAAATTCCGACGCAATGGGTCATTGAGGTGTAATTAAGTGTAATAAAGTCACAAACGTGATTAGTTTGTGTATACAAATATAATATACTGTAATATGCGGAATTGGTGCTTGCAGTGTATCGAATGCAGCAGAACCGTTTGTAACCGTGTAATACTTCGAAATATATCGTAATGCATCGTACCTGTTAGTCCTGTGTCATTTTTTCTAATATTATTGCGGGTAGAGTGATGTCAAATCCATTCAGATTTGATGTCACTAACGGTTATTCGTGTTAGATCGCGATAAAATGCGACTGTTCCCTAATAAATTCCGACGCAATGGGTCATTGAGGTGTAATTAAGTGTAATAAAGTCACAAACGTGATTAGTTTGTGTATACAAATATAATATACTGTAATATGCGGAATTGGTGCTTGCAGTGTATCGAATGCAGCAGAACCGTTTGTAACCGTGTAATACTTCGAAATATATCGTAATGCATCGTACCTGTTAGTCCTGTGTCATTTTTTCTAATATTATTGCGGGTAGAGTGATGTCAAATCCATTCAGATTTGATGTCACTAACGGTTATTCGTGTTAGATCGCGATAAAATGCGACTGTTCCCTAATAAATTCCGACGCAATGGGTCATTGAGGTGTAATTAAGTGTAATAAAGTCACAAACGTGATTAGTTTGTGTATACAAATATAATATACTGTAATATGCGGAATTGGTGCTTGCAGTGTATCGAATGCAGCAGAACCGTTTGTAACCGTGTAATACTTCGAAATATATCGTAATGCATCGTACCTGTTAGTCCTGTGTCATTTTTTCTAATATTATTGCGGGTAGAGTGATGTCAAATCCATTCAGATTTGATGTCACTAACGGTTATTCGTGTTAGATCGCGATAAAATGCGACTGTTCCCTAATAAATTCCGACGCAATGGGTCATTGAGGTGTAATTAAGTGTAATAAAGTCACAAACGTGATTAGTTTGTGTATACAAATATAATATACTGTAATATGCGGAATTGGTGCTTGCAGTGTATCGAATGCAGCAGAACCGTTTGTAACCGTGTAATACTTCGAAATATATCGTAATGCATCGTACCTGTTAGTCCTGTGTCATTTTTTCTAATATTATTGCGGGTAGAGTGATGTCAAATCCATTCAGATTTGATGTCACTAACGGTTATTCGTGTTAGATCGCGATAAAATGCGACTGTTCCCTAATAAATTCCGACGCAATGGGTCATTGAGGTGTAATTAAGTGTAATAAAGTCACAAACGTGATTAGTTTGTGTATACAAATATAATATACTGTAATATGCGGAATTGGTGCTTGCAGTGTATCGAATGCAGCAGAACCGTTTGTAACCGTGTAATACTTCGAAATATATCGTAATGCATCGTACCTGTTAGTCCTGTGTCATTTTTTCTAATATTATTGCGGGTAGAGTGATGTCAAATCCATTCAGATTTGATGTCACTAACGGTTATTCGTGTTAGATCGCGATAAAATGCGACTGTTCCCTAATAAATTCCGACGCAATGGGTCATTGAGGTGTAATTAAGTGTAATAAAGTCACAAACGTGATTAGTTTGTGTATACAAATATAATATACTGTAATATGCGGAATTGGTGCTTGCAGTGTATCGAATGCAGCAGAACCGTTTGTAACCGTGTAATACTTCGAAATATATCGTAATGCATCGTACCTGTTAGTCCTGTGTCATTTTTTCTAATATTATTGCGGGTAGAGTGATGTCAAATCCATTCAGATTTGATGTCACTAACGGTTATTCGTGTTAGATCGCGATAAAATGCGACTGTTCCCTAATAAATTCCGACGCAATGGGTCATTGAGGTGTAATTAGTTGTAATAAAGTCACAAACGTGATTAGTTTGTGTATACAAATATAATATACTGTAATATGCGGAATTGGTGCTTGCAGTGTATCGAATGCAGCAGAACCGTTTGTAACCGTGTAATACTTCGAAATATATCGTAATGCATCGTACCTGTTAGTCCTGTGTCATTTTTTCTAATATTATTGCGGGTAGAGTGATGTCAAATCCATTCAGATTTGATGTCACTAACGGTTATTCGTGTTAGATCGCGATAAAATGCGACTGTTCCCTAATAAATTCCGACGCAATGGGTCATTGAGGTGTAATTAAGTGTAATAAAGTCACAAACGTGATTAGTTTGTGTATACAAATATAATATACTGTAATATGCGGAATTGGTGCTTGCAGTGTATCGAATGCAGCAGAACCGTTTGTAACCGTGTAATACTTCGAAATATATCGTAATGCATCGTACCTGTTAGTCCTGTGTCATTTTTTCTAATATTATTGCGGGTAGAGTGATGTCAAATCCATTCAGATTTGATGTCACTAACGGTTATTCGTGTTAGATCGCGATAAAATGCGACTGTTCCCTAATAAATTCCGACGCAATGGGTCATTGAGGTGTAATTAAGTGTAATAAAGTCACAAACGTGATTAGTTTGTGTATACAAATATAATATACTGTAATATGCGGAATTGGTGCTTGCAGTGTATCGAATGCAGCAGAACCGTTTGTAACCGTGTAATACTTCGAAATATATCGTAATGCATCGTACCTGTTAGTCCTGTGTCATTTTTTCTAATATTATTGCGGGTAGAGTGATGTCAAATCCATTCAGATTTGATGTCACTAACGGTTATTCGTGTTAGATCGCGATAAAATGCGACTGTTCCCTAATAAATTCCGACGCAATGGGTCATTGAGGTGTAATTAAGTGTAATAAAGTCACAAACGTGATTAGTTTGTGTATACAAATATAATATACTGTAATATGCGGAATTGGTGCTTGCAGTGTATCGAATGCAGCAGAACCGTTTGTAACCGTGTAATACTTCGAAATATATCGTAATGCATCGTACCTGTTAGTCCTGTGTCATTTTTTCTAATATTATTGCGGGTAGAGTGATGTCAAATCCATTCAGATTTGATGTCACTAACGGTTATTCGTGTTAGATCGCGATAAAATGCGACTGTTCCCTAATAAATTCCGACGCAATGGGTCATTGAGGTGTAATTAAGTGTAATAAAGTCACAAACGTGATTAGTTTGTGTATACAAATATAATATACTGTAATATGCGGAATTGGTGCTTGCAGTGTATCGAATGCAGCAGAACCGTTTGTAACCGTGTAATACTTCGAAATATATCGTAATGCATCGTACCTGTTAGTCCTGTGTCATTTTTTCTAATATTATTGCGGGTAGAGTGATGTCAAATCCATTCAGATTTGATGTCACTAACGGTTATTCGTGTTAGATCGCGATAAAATGCGACTGTTCCCTAATAAATTCCGACGCAATGGGTCATTGAGGTGTAATTAAGTGTAATAAAGTCACAAACGTGATTAGTTTGTGTATACAAATATAATATACTGTAATATGCGGAATTGGTGCTTGCAGTGTATCGAATGCAGCAGAACCGTTTGTAACCGTGTAATACTTCGAAATATATCGTAATGCATCGTACCTGTTAGTCCTGTGTCATTTTTTCTAATATTATTGCGGGTAGAGTGATGTCAAATCCATTCAGATTTGATGTCACTAACGGTTATTCGTGTTAGATCGCGATAAAATGCGACTGTTCCCTAATAAATTCCGACGCAATGGGTCATTGAGGTGTAATTAAGTGTAATAAAGTCACAAACGTGATTAGTTTGTGTATACAAATATAATATACTGTAATATGCGGAATTGGTGCTTGCAGTGTATCGAATGCAGCAGAACCGTTTGTAACCGTGTAATACTTCGAAATATATCGTAATGCATCGTACCTGTTAGTCCTGTGTCATTTTTTCTAATATTATTGCGGGTAGAGTGATGTCAAATCCATTCAGATTTGATGTCACTAACGGTTATTCGTGTTAGATCGCGATAAAATGCGACTGTTCCCTAATAAATTCCGACGCAATGGGTCATTGAGGTGTAATTAAGTGTAATAAAGTCACAAACGTGATTAGTTTGTGTATACAAATATAATATACTGTAATATGCGGAATTGGTGCTTGCAGTGTATCGAATGCAGCAGAACCGTTTGTAACCGTGTAATACTTCGAAATATATCGTAATGCATCGTACCTGTTAGTCCTGTGTCATTTTTTCTAATATTATTGCGGGTAGAGTGATGTCAAATCCATTCAGATTTGATGTCACTAACGGTTATTCGTGTTAGATCGCGATAAAATGCGACTGTTCCCTAATAAATTCCGACGCAATGGGTCATTGAGGTGTAATTAAGTGTAATAAAGTCACAAACGTGATTAGTTTGTGTATACAAATATAATATACTGTAATATGCGGAATTGGTGCTTGCAGTGTATCGAATGCAGCAGAACCGTTTGTAACCGTGTAATACTTCGAAATATATCGTAATGCATCGTACCTGTTAGTCCTGTGTCATTTTTTCTAATATTATTGCGGGTAGAGTGATGTCAAATCCATTCAGATTTGATGTCACTAACGGTTATTCGTGTTAGATCGCGATAAAATGCGACTGTTCCCTAATAAATTCCGACGCAATGGGTCATTGAGGTGTAATTAAGTGTAATAAAGTCACAAACGTGATTAGTTTGTGTATACAAATATAATATACTGTAATATGCGGAATTGGTGCTTGCAGTGTATCGAATGCAGCAGAACCGTTTGTAACCGTGTAATACTTCGAAATATATCGTAATGCATCGTACCTGTTAGTCCTGTGTCATTTTTTCTAATATTATTGCGGGTAGAGTGATGTCAAATCCATTCAGATTTGATGTCACTAACGGTTATTCGTGTTAGATCGCGATAAAATGCGACTGTTCCCTAATAAATTCCGACGCAATGGGTCATTGAGGTGTAATTAAGTGTAATAAAGTCACAAACGTGATTAGTTTGTGTATACAAATATAATATACTGTAATATGCGGAATTGGTGCTTGCAGTGTATCGAATGCAGCAGAACCGTTTGTAACCGTGTAATACTTCGAAATATATCGTAATGCATCGTACCTGTTAGTCCTGTGTCATTTTTTCTAATATTATTGCGGGTAGAGTGATGTCAAATCCATTCAGATTTGATGTCACTAACGGTTATTCGTGTTAGATCGCGATAAAATGCGACTGTTCCCTAATAAATTCCGACGCAATGGGTCATTGAGGTGTAATTAAGTGTAATAAAGTCACAAACGTGATTAGTTTGTGTATACAAATATAATATACTGTAATATGCGGAATTGGTGCTTGCAGTGTATCGAATGCAGCAGAACCGTTTGTAACCGTGTAATACTTCGAAATATATCGTAATGCATCGTACCTGTTAGTCCTGTGTCATTTTTTCTAATATTATTGCGGGTAGAGTGATGTCAAATCCATTCAGATTTGATGTCACTAACGGTTATTCGTGTTAGATCGCGATAAAATGCGACTGTTCCCTAATAAATTCCGACGCAATGGGTCATTGAGGTGTAATTAAGTGTAATAAAGTCACAAACGTGATTAGTTTGTGTATACAAATATAATATACTGTAATATGCGGAATTGGTGCTTGCAGTGTATCGAATGCAGCAGAACCGTTTGTAACCGTGTAATACTTCGAAATATATCGTAATGCATCGTACCTGTTAGTCCTGTGTCATTTTTTCTAATATTATTGCGGGTAGAGTGATGTCAAATCCATTCAGATTTGATGTCACTAACGGTTATTCGTGTTAGATCGCGATAAAATGCGACTGTTCCCTAATAAATTCCGACGCAATGGGTCATTGAGGTGTAATTAAGTGTAATAAAGTCACAAACGTGATTAGTTTGTGTATACAAATATAATATACTGTAATATGCGGAATTGGTGCTTGCAGTGTATCGAATGCAGCAGAACCGTTTGTAACCGTGTAATACTTCGAAATATATCGTAATGCATCGTACCTGTTAGTCCTGTGTCATTTTTTCTAATATTATTGCGGGTAGAGTGATGTCAAATCCATTCAGATTTGATGTCACTAACGGTTATTCGTGTTAGATCGCGATAAAATGCGACTGTTCCCTAATAAATTCCGACGCAATGGGTCATTGAGGTGTAATTAAGTGTAATAAAGTCACAAACGTGATTAGTTTGTGTATACAAATATAATATACTGTAATATGCGGAATTGGTGCTTGCAGTGTATCGAATGCAGCAGAACCGTTTGTAACCGTGTAATACTTCGAAATATATCGTAATGCATCGTACCTGTTAGTCCTGTGTCATTTTTTCTAATATTATTGCGGGTAGAGTGATGTCAAATCCATTCAGATTTGATGTCACTAACGGTTATTCGTGTTAGATCGCGATAAAATGCGACTGTTCCCTAATAAATTCCGACGCAATGGGTCATTGAGGTGTAATTAAGTGTAATAAAGTCACAAACGTGATTAGTTTGTGTATACAAATATAATATACTGTAATATGCGGAATTGGTGCTTGCAGTGTATCGAATGCAGCAGAACCGTTTGTAACCGTGTAATACTTCGAAATATATCGTAATGCATCGTACCTGTTAGTCCTGTGTCATTTTTTCTAATATTATTGCGGGTAGAGTGATGTCAAATCCATTCAGATTTGATGTCACTAACGGTTATTCGTGTTAGATCGCGATAAAATGCGACTGTTCCCTAATAAATTCCGACGCAATGGGTCATTGAGGTGTAATTAAGTGTAATAAAGTCACAAACGTGATTAGTTTGTGTATACAAATATAATATACTGTAATATGCGGAATTGGTGCTTGCAGTGTATCGAATGCAGCAGAACCGTTTGTAACCGTGTAATACTTCGAAATATATCGTAATGCATCGTACCTGTTAGTCCTGTGTCATTTTTTCTAATATTATTGCGGGTAGAGTGATGTCAAATCCATTCAGATTTGATGTCACTAACGGTTATTCGTGTTAGATCGCGATAAAATGCGACTGTTCCCTAATAAATTCCGACGCAATGGGTCATTGAGGTGTAATTAAGTGTAATAAAGTCACAAACGTGATTAGTTTGTGTATACAAATATAATATACTGTAATATGCGGAATTGGTGCTTGCAGTGTATCGAATGCAGCAGAACCGTTTGTAACCGTGTAATACTTCGAAATATATCGTAATGCATCGTACCTGTTAGTCCTGTGTCATTTTTTCTAATATTATTGCGGGTAGAGTGATGTCAAATCCATTCAGATTTGATGTCACTAACGGTTATTCGTGTTAGATCGCGATAAAATGCGACTGTTCCCTAATAAATTCCGACGCAATGGGTCATTGAGGTGTAATTAAGTGTAATAAAGTCACAAACGTGATTAGTTTGTGTATACAAATATAATATACTGTAATATGCGGAATTGGTGCTTGCAGTGTATCGAATGCAGCAGAACCGTTTGTAACCGTGTAATACTTCGAAATATATCGTAATGCATCGTACCTGTTAGTCCTGTGTCATTTTTTCTAATATTATTGCGGGTAGAGTGATGTCAAATCCATTCAGATTTGATGTCACTAACGGTTATTCGTGTTAGATCGCGATAAAATGCGACTGTTCCCTAATAAATTCCGACGCAATGGGTCATTGAGGTGTAATTAAGTGTAATAAAGTCACAAACGTGATTAGTTTGTGTATACAAATATAATATACTGTAATATGCGGAATTGGTGCTTGCAGTGTATCGAATGCAGCAGAACCGTTTGTAACCGTGTAATACTTCGAAATATATCGTAATGCATCGTACCTGTTAGTCCTGTGTCATTTTTTCTAATATTATTGCGGGTAGAGTGATGTCAAATCCATTCAGATTTGATGTCACTAACGGTTATTCGTGTTAGATCGCGATAAAATGCGACTGTTCCCTAATAAATTCCGACGCAATGGGTCATTGAGGTGTAATTAAGTGTAATAAAGTCACAAACGTGATTAGTTTGTGTATACAAATATAATATACTGTAATATGCGGAATTGGTGCTTGCAGTGTATCGAATGCAGCAGAACCGTTTGTAACCGTGTAATACTTCGAAATATATCGTAATGCATCGTACCTGTTAGTCCTGTGTCATTTTTTCTAATATTATTGCGGGTAGAGTGATGTCAAATCCATTCAGATTTGATGTCACTAACGGTTATTCGTGTTAGATCGCGATAAAATGCGACTGTTCCCTAATAAATTCCGACGCAATGGGTCATTGAGGTGTAATTAAGTGTAATAAAGTCACAAACGTGATTAGTTTGTGTATACAAATATAATATACTGTAATATGCGGAATTGGTGCTTGCAGTGTATCGAATGCAGCAGAACCGTTTGTAACCGTGTAATACTTCGAAATATATCGTAATGCATCGTACCTGTTAGTCCTGTGTCATTTTTTCTAATATTATTGCGGGTAGAGTGATGTCAAATCCATTCAGATTTGATGTCACTAACGGTTATTCGTGTTAGATCGCGATAAAATGCGACTGTTCCCTAATAAATTCCGACGCAATGGGTCATTGAGGTGTAATTAAGTGTAATAAAGTCACAAACGTGATTAGTTTGTGTATACAAATATAATATACTGTAATATGCGGAATTGGTGCTTGCAGTGTATCGAATGCAGCAGAACCGTTTGTAACCGTGTAATACTTCGAAATATATCGTAATGCATCGTACCTGTTAGTCCTGTGTCATTTTTTCTAATATTATTGCGGGTAGAGTGATGTCAAATCCATTCAGATTTGATGTCACTAACGGTTATTCGTGTTAGATCGCGATAAAATGCGACTGTTCCCTAATAAATTCCGACGCAATGGGTCATTGAGGTGTAATTAAGTGTAATAAAGTCACAAACGTGATTAGTTTGTGTATACAAATATAATATACTGTAATATGCGGAATTGGTGCTTGCAGTGTATCGAATGCAGCAGAACCGTTTGTAACCGTGTAATACTTCGAAATATATCGTAATGCATCGTACCTGTTAGTCCTGTGTCATTTTTTCTAATATTATTGCGGGTAGAGTGATGTCAAATCCATTCAGATTTGATGTCACTAACGGTTATTCGTGTTAGATCGCGATAAAATGCGACTGTTCCCTAATAAATTCCGACGCAATGGGTCATTGAGGTGTAATTAAGTGTAATAAAGTCACAAACGTGATTAGTTTGTGTATACAAATATAATATACTGTAATATGCGGAATTGGTGCTTGCAGTGTATCGAATGCAGCAGAACCGTTTGTAACCGTGTAATACTTCGAAATATATCGTAATGCATCGTACCTGTTAGTCCTGTGTCATTTTTTCTAATATTATTGCGGGTAGAGTGATGTCAAATCCATTCAGATTTGATGTCACTAACGGTTATTCGTGTTAGATCGCGATAAAATGCGACTGTTCCCTAATAAATTCCGACGCAATGGGTCATTGAGGTGTAATTAAGTGTAATAAAGTCACAAACGTGATTAGTTTGTGTATACAAATATAATATACTGTAATATGCGGAATTGGTGCTTGCAGTGTATCGAATGCAGCAGAACCGTTTGTAACCGTGTAATACTTCGAAATATATCGTAATGCATCGTACCTGTTAGTCCTGTGTCATTTTTTCTAATATTATTGCGGGTAGAGTGATGTCAAATCCATTCAGATTTGATGTCACTAACGGTTATTCGTGTTAGATCGCGATAAAATGCGACTGTTCCCTAATAAATTCCGACGCAATGGGTCATTGAGGTGTAATTAAGTGTAATAAAGTCACAAACGTGATTAGTTTGTGTATACAAATATAATATACTGTAATATGCGGAATTGGTGCTTGCAGTGTATCGAATGCAGCAGAACCGTTTGTAACCGTGTAATACTTCGAAATATATCGTAATGCATCGTACCTGTTAGTCCTGTGTCATTTTTTCTAATATTATTGCGGGTAGAGTGATGTCAAATCCATTCAGATTTGATGTCACTAACGGTTATTCGTGTTAGATCGCGATAAAATACGACTGTTCCCTAATAAATTCCGACGCAATGGGTCATTGAGGTGTAATTAAGTGTAATAAAGTCACAAACGTGATTAGTTTGTGTATACAAATATAATATACTGTAATATGCGGAATTGGTGCTTGCAGTGTATCGAATGCAGCAGAACCGTTTGTAACCGTGTAATACTTCGAAATATATCGTAATGCATCGTACCTGTTAGTCCTGTGTCATTTTTTCTAATATTATTGCGGGTAGAGTGATGTCAAATCCATTCAGATTTGATGTCACTAACGGTTATTCGTGTTAGATCGCGATAAAATGCGACTGTTCCCTAATAAATTCCGACGCAATGGGTCATTGAGGTGTAATTAAGTGTAATAAAGTCACAAACGTGATTAGTTTGTGTATACAAATATAATATACTGTAATATGCGGAATTGGTGCTTGCAGTGTATCGAATGCAGCAGAACCGTTTGTAACCGTGTAATACTTCGAAATATATCGTAATGCATCGTACCTGTTAGTCCTGTGTCATTTTTTCTAATATTATTGCGGGTAGAGTGATGTCAAATCCATTCAGATTTGATGTCACTAACGGTTATTCGTGTTAGATCGCGATAAAATGCGACTGTTCCCTAATAAATTCCGACGCAATGGGTCATTGAGGTGTAATTAAGTGTAATAAAGTCACAAACGTGATTAGTTTGTGTATACAAATATAATATACTGTAATATGCGGAATTGGTGCTTGCAGTGTATCGAATGCAGCAGAACCGTTTGTAACCGTGTAATACTTCGAAATATATCGTAATGCATCGTACCTGTTAGTCCTGTGTCATTTTTTCTAATATTATTGCGGGTAGAGTGATGTCAAATCCATTCAGATTTGATGTCACTAACGGTTATTCGTGTTAGATNCCGTGTAATACTTCGAAATATATCGTAATGCATCGTACCTGTTAGTCCTGTGTCATTTTTTCTAATATTATTGCGGGTAGAGTGATGTCAAATCCATTCAGATTTGATGTCACTAACGGTTATTCGTGTTAGATCGCGATAAAATGCTTCTGTTCCCTAATAAATTCCGACGCAATGGGTCATTGAGGTGTAATTAAGTGTAATAAAGTCACAAACGTGATTAGTTTGTGTATACAAATATAATATACTGTAATATGCGGAATTGGTGCTTGCAGTGTATCGAATGCAGCAGAACCGTTTGTAACCGTGTAATACTTCGAAATATATCGTAATGCATCGTACCTGTTAGTCCTGTGTCATTTTTTCTAATATTATTGCGGGTAGAGTGATGTCAAATCCATTCAGATTTGATGTCACTAACGGTTATTCGTGTTAGATCGCGATAAAATGCGACTGTTCCCTAATAAATTCCGACGCAATGGGTCATTGAGGTGTAATTAAGTGTAATAAAGTCACAAACGTGATTAGTTTGTGTATACAAATATAATATACTGTAATATGCGGAATTGGTGCTTGCAGTGTATCGAATGCAGCAGAACCGTTTGTAACCGTGTAATACTTCGAAATATATCGTAATGCATCGTACCTGTTAGTCCTGTGTCATTTTTTCTAATATTATTGCGGGTAGAGTGATGTCAAATCCATTCAGATTTGATGTCACTAACGGTTATTCGTGTTAGATCGCGATAAAATGCGACTGTTCCCTAATAAATTCCGACGCAATGGGTCATTGAGGTGTAATTAAGTGTAATAAAGTCACAAACGTGATTAGTTTGTGTATACAAATATAATATACTGTAATATGCGGAATTGGTGCTTGCAGTGTATCGAATGCAGCAGAACCGTTTGTAACCGTGTAATACTTCGAAATATATCGTAATGCATCGTACCTGTTAGTCCTGTGTCATTTTTTCTAATATTATTGCGGGTAGAGTGATGTCAAATCCATTCAGATTTGATGTCACTAACGGTTATTCGTGTTAGATCGCGATAAAATGCGACTGTTCCCTAATAAATTCCGACGCAATGGGTCATTGAGGTGTAATTAAGTGTAATAAAGTCACAAACGTGATTAGTTTGTGTATACAAATATAATATACTGTAATATGCGGAATTGGTGCTTGCAGTGTATCGAATGCAGCAGAACCGTTTGTAACCGTGTAATACTTCGAAATATATCGTAATGCATCGTACCTGTTAGTCCTGTGTCATTTTTTCTAATATTATTGCGGGTAGAGTGATGTCAAATCCATTCAGATTTGATGTCACTAACGGTTATTCGTGTTAGATCGCGATAAAATGCGACTGTTCCCTAATAAATTCCGACGCAATGGGTCATTGAGGTGTAATTAAGTGTAATAAAGTCACAAACGTGATTAGTTTGTGTATACAAATATAATATACTGTAATATGCGGAATTGGTGCTTGCAGTGTATCGAATGCAGCAGAACCGTTTGTAACCGTGTAATACTTCGAAATATATCGTAATGCATCGTACCTGTTAGTCCTGTGTCATTTTTTCTAATATTATTGCGGGTAGAGTGATGTCAAATCCATTCAGATTTGATGTCACTAACGGTTATTCGTGTTAGATCGCGATAAAATGCGACTGTTCCCTAATAAATTCCGACGCAATGGGTCATTGAGGTGTAATTAAGTGTAATAAAGTCACAAACGTGATTAGTTTGTGTATACAAATATAATATACTGTAATATGCGGAATTGGTGCTTGCAGTGTATCGAATGCAGCAGAACCGTTTGTAACCGTGTAATACTTCGAAATATATCGTAATGCATCGTACCTGTTAGTCCTGTGTCATTTTTTCTAATATTATTGCGGGTAGAGTGATGTCAAATCCATTCAGATTTGATGTCACTAACGGTTATTCGTGTTAGATCGCGATAAAATGCGACTGTTCCCTAATAAATTCCGACGCAATGGGTCATTGAGGTGTAATTAAGTGTAATAAAGTCACAAACGTGATTAGTTTGTGTATACAAATATAATATACTGTAATATGCGGAATTGGTGCTTGCAGTGTATCGAATGCAGCAGAACCGTTTGTAACCGTGTAATACTTCGAAATATATCGTAATGCATCGTACCTGTTAGTCCTGTGTCATTTTTTCTAATATTATTGCGGGTAGAGTGATGTCAAATCCATTCAGATTTGATGTCACTAACGGTTATTCGTGTTAGATCGCGATAAAATGCGACTGTTCCCTAATAAATTCCGACGCAATGGGTCATTGAGGTGTAATTAAGTGTAATAAAGTCACAAACGTGATTAGTTTGTGTATACAAATATAATATACTGTAATATGCGGAATTGGTGCTTGCAGTGTATCGAATGCAGCAGAACCGTTTGTAACCGTGTAATACTTCGAAATATATCGTAATGCATCGTACCTGTTAGTCCTGTGTCATTTTTTCTAATATTATTGCGGGTAGAGTGATGTCAAATCCATTCAGATTTGATGTCACTAACGGTTATTCGTGTTAGATCGCGATAAAATGCGACTGTTCCCTAATAAATTCCGACGCAATGGGTCATTGAGGTGTAATTAAGTGTAATAAAGTCACAAACGTGATTAGTTTGTGTATACAAATATAATATACTGTAATATGCGGAATTGGTGCTTGCAGTGTATCGAATGCAGCAGAACCGTTTGTAACCGTGTAATACTTCGAAATATATCGTAATGCATCGTACCTGTTAGTCCTGTGTCATTTTTTCTAATATTATTGCGGGTAGAGTGATGTCAAATCCATTCAGATTTGATGTCACTAACGGTTATTCGTGTTAGATCGCGATAAAATGCGACTGTTCCCTAATAAATTCCGACGCAATGGGTCATTGAGGTGTAATTAAGTGTAATAAAGTCACAAACGTGATTAGTTTGTGTATACAAATATAATATACTGTAATATGCGGAATTGGTGCTTGCAGTGTATCGAATGCAGCAGAACCGTTTGTAACCGTGTAATACTTCGAAATATATCGTAATGCATCGTACCTGTTAGTCCTGTGTCATTTTTTCTAATATTATTGCGGGTAGAGTGATGTCAAATCCATTCAGATTTGATGTCACTAACGGTTATTCGTGTTAGATCGCGATAAAATGCGACTGTTCCCTAATAAATTCCGACGCAATGGGTCATTGAGGTGTAATTAAGTGTAATAAAGTCACAAACGTGATTAGTTTGTGTATACAAATATAATATACTGTAATATGCGGAATTGGTGCTTGCAGTGTATCGAATGCAGCAGAACCGTTTGTAACCGTGTAATACTTCGAAATATATCGTAATGCATCGTACCTGTTAGTCCTGTGTCATTTTTTCTAATATTATTGCGGGTAGAGTGATGTCAAATCCATTCAGATTTGATGTCACTAACGGTTATTCGTGTTAGATCGCGATAAAATGCGACTGTTCCCTAATAAATTCCGACGCAATGGGTCATTGAGGTGTAATTAAGTGTAATAAAGTCACAAACGTGATTAGTTTGTGTATACAAATATAATATACTGTAATATGCGGAATTGGTGCTTGCAGTGTATCGAATGCAGCAGAACCGTTTGTAACCGTGTAATACTTCGAAATATATCGTAATGCATCGTACCTGTTAGTCCTGTGTCATTTTTTCTAATATTATTGCGGGTAGAGTGATGTCAAATCCATTCAGATTTGATGTCACTAACGGTTATTCGTGTTAGATCGCGATAAAATGCGACTGTTCCCTAATAAATTCCGACGCAATGGGTCATTGAGGTGTAATTAAGTGTAATAAAGTCACAAACGTGATTAGTTTGTGTATACAAATATAATATACTGTAATATGCGGAATTGGTGCTTGCAGTGTATCGAATGCAGCAGAACCGTTTGTAACCGTGTAATACTTCGAAATATATCGTAATGCATCGTACCTGTTAGTCCTGTGTCATTTTTTCTAATATTATTGCGGGTAGAGTGATGTCAAATCCATTCAGATTTGATGTCACTAACGGTTATTCGTGTTAGATCGCGATAAAATGCGACTGTTCCCTAATAAATTCCGACGCAATGGGTCATTGAGGTGTAATTAAGTGTAATAAAGTCACAAACGTGATTAGTTTGTGTATACAAATATAATATACTGTAATATGCGGAATTGGTGCTTGCAGTGTATCGAATGCAGCAGAACCGTTTGTAACCGTGTAATACTTCGAAATATATCGTAATGCATCGTACCTGTTAGTCCTGTGTCATTTTTTCTAATATTATTGCGGGTAGAGTGATGTCAAATCCATTCAGATTTGATGTCACTAACGGTTATTCGTGTTAGATCGCGATAAAATGCGACTGTTCCCTAATAAATTCCGACGCAATGGGTCATTGAGGTGTAATTAAGTGTAATAAAGTCACAAACGTGATTAGTTTGTGTATACAAATATAATATACTGTAATATGCGGAATTGGTGCTTGCAGTGTATCGAATGCAGCAGAACCGTTTGTAACCGTGTAATACGTGGAAATATATCGTAATGCATCGTACCTGTTAGTCCTGTGTCATTTTTTCTAATATTATTGCGGGTAGAGTGATGTCAAATCCATTCAGATTTGATGTCACTAACGGTTATTCGTGTTAGATCGCGATAAAATGCGACTGTTCCCTAATAAATTCCGACGCAATGGGTCATTGAGGTGTAATTAAGTGTAATAAAGTCACAAACGTGATTAGTTTGTGTATACAAATATAATATACTGTAATATGCGGAATTGGTGCTTGCAGTGTTTCGAATGCAGCAGAACCGTTTGTAACCGTGTAATACTTCGAAATATATCGTAATGCATCGTACCTGTTAGTCCTGTGTCATTTTTTCTAATATTATTGCGGGTAGAGTGATGTCAAATCCATTCAGATTTGATGTCACTAACGGTTATTCGTGTTAGATCGCGATAAAATGCGACTGTTCCCTAATAAATTCCGACGCAATGGGTCATTGAGGTGTAATTAAGTGTAATAAAGTCACAAACGTGATTAGTTTGTGTATACAAATATAATATACTGTAATATGCGGAATTGGTGCTTGCAGTGTATCGAATGCAGCAGAACCGTTTGTAACCGTGTAATACTTCGAAATATATCGTAATGCATCGTACCTGTTAGTCCTGTGTCATTTTTTCTAATATTATTGCGGGTAGAGTGATGTCAAATCCATTCAGATTTGATGTCACTAACGGTTATTCGTGTTAGATCGCGATAAAATGCGACTGTTCCCTAATAAATTCCGACGCTATTCCGTGTAATACGTGGAAATATATCGTAATGCATCGTACCTGTTAGTCCTGTGTCATTTTTTCTAATATTATTGCTGGAAGAGTGATGTCAAAACCATTCAGATTTGATGTCACTGACGGTTTTACGCGTTAGATCGCGATAGAATACGACGGCTCCCTAATAGATTCCGACTCTATGGGTCATTGAGGTGTAATTAAGTGTAATAAAGTCACAAACGTGATTAGTTTGTGTATACAAATATAATATACTGTAATATGCGGAATTGGTGCTTGCAGTGTATCGAATGCAGCAGAACCGTTTGTAACCGTGTAATACTTCGAAATATATCGTAATGCATCGTACCTGTTAGTCCTGTGTCATTTTTTCTAATATTATTGCGGGTAGAGTGATGTCAAATCCATTCAGATTTGATGTCACTAACGGTTATTCGTGTTAGATCGCGATAAAATGCGACTGTTCCCTAATAAATTCCGACGCAATGGGTCATTGAGGTGTAATTAAGTGTAATAAAGTCACAAACGTGATTAGTTTGTGTATACAAATATAATATACTGTAATATGCGGAATTGGTGCTTGCAGTGTATCGAATGCAGCAGAACCGTTTGTAACCGTGTAATACTTCGAAATATATCGTAATGCATCGTACCTGTTAGTCCTGTGTCATTTTTTCTAATATTATTGCGGGTAGAGTGATGTCAAATCCATTCAGATTTGATGTCACTAACGGTTATTCGTGTTAGATCGCGATAAAATGCGACTGTTCCCTAATAAATTCCGACGCAATGGGTCATTGAGGTGTAATTAAGTGTAATAAAGTCACAAACGTGATTAGTTTGTGTATACAAATATAATATACTGTAATATGCGGAATTGGTGCTTGCAGTGTATCGAATGCAGCAGAACCGTTTGTAACCGTGTAATACTTCGAAATATATCGTAATGCATCGTACCTGTTAGTCCTGTGTCATTTTTTCTAATATTATTGCGGGTAGAGTGATGTCAAATCCATTCAGATTTGATGTCACTAACGGTTATTCGTGTTAGATCGCGATAAAATGCGACTGTTCCCTAATAAATTCCGACGCAATGGGTCATTGAGGTGTAATTAAGTGTAATAAAGTCACAAACGTGATTAGTTTGTGTATACAAATATAATATACTGTAATATGCGGAATTGGTGCTTGCAGTGTATCGAATGCAGCAGAACCGTTTGTAACCGTGTAATACTTCGAAATATATCGTAATGCATCGTACCTGTTAGTCCTGTGTCATTTTTTCTAATATTATTGCGGGTAGAGTGATGTCAAATCCATTCAGATTTGATGTCACTAACGGTTATTCGTGTTAGATCGCGATAAAATGCGACTGTTCCCTAATAAATTCCGACGCAATGGGTCATTGAGGTGTAATTAAGTGTAATAAAGTCACAAACGTGATTAGTTTGTGTATACAAATATAATATACTGTAATATGCGGAATTGGTGCTTGCAGTGTATCGAATGCAGCAGAACCGTTTGTAACCGTGTAATACTTCGAAATATATCGTAATGCATCGTACCTGTTAGTCCTGTGTCATTTTTTCTAATATTATTGCGGGTAGAGTGATGTCAAATCCATTCAGATTTGATGTCACTAACGGTTATTCGTGTTAGATCGCGATAAAATGCGACTGTTCCCTAATAAATTCCGACGCAATGGGTCATTGAGGTGTAATTAAGTGTAATAAAGTCACAAACGTGATTAGTTTGTGTATACAAATATAATATACTGTAATATGCGGAATTGGTGCTTGCAGTGTATCGAATGCAGCAGAACCGTTTGTAACCGTGTAATACTTCGAAATATATCGTAATGCATCGTACCTGTTAGTCCTGTGTCATTTTTTCTAATATTATTGCGGGTAGAGTGATGTCAAATCCATTCAGATTTGATGTCACTAACGGTTATTCGTGTTAGATCGCGATAAAATGCGACTGTTCCCTAATAAATTCCGACGCAATGGGTCATTGAGGTGTAATTAAGTGTAATAAAGTCACAAACGTGATTAGTTTGTGTATACAAATATAATATACTGTAATATGCGGAATTGGTGCTTGCAGTGTATCGAATGCAGCAGAACCGTTTGTAACCGTGTAATACTTCGAAATATATCGTAATGCATCGTACCTGTTAGTCCTGTGTCATTTTTTCTAATATTATTGCGGGTAGAGTGATGTCAAATCCATTCAGATTTGATGTCACTAACGGTTATTCGTGTTAGATCGCGATAAAATGCGACTGTTCCCTAATAAATTCCGACGCAATGGGTCATTGAGGTGTAATTAAGTGTAATAAAGTCACAAACGTGATTAGTTTGTGTATACAAATATAATATACTGTAATATGCGGAATTGGTGCTTGCAGTGTATCGAATGCAGCAGAACCGTTTGTAACCGTGTAATACTTCGAAATATATCGTAATGCATCGTACCTGTTAGTCCTGTGTCATTTTTTCTAATATTATTGCGGGTAGAGTGATGTCAAATCCATTCAGATTTGATGTCACTAACGGTTATTCGTGTTAGATCGCGATAAAATGCGACTGTTCCCTAATAAATTCCGACGCAATGGGTCATTGAGGTGTAATTAAGTGTAATAAAGTCACAAACGTGATTAGTTTGTGTATACAAATATAATATACTGTAATATGCGGAATTGGTGCTTGCAGTGTATCGAATGCAGCAGAACCGTTTGTAACCGTGTAATACTTCGAAATATATCGTAATGCATCGTACCTGTTAGTCCTGTGTCATTTTTTCTAATATTATTGCGGGTAGAGTGATGTCAAATCCATTCAGATTTGATGTCACTAACGGTTATTCGTGTTAGATCGCGATAAAATGCGACTGTTCCCTAATAAATTCCGACGCAATGGGTCATTGAGGTGTAATTAAGTGTAATAAAGTCACAAACGTGATTAGTTTGTGTATACAAATATAATATACTGTAATATGCGGAATTGGTGCTTGCAGTGTATCGAATGCAGCAGAACCGTTTGTAACCGTGTAATACTTCGAAATATATCGTAATGCATCGTACCTGTTAGTCCTGTGTCATTTTTTCTAATATTATTGCGGGTAGAGTGATGTCAAATCCATTCAGATTTGATGTCACTAACGGTTATTCGTGTTAGATCGCGATAAAATGCGACTGTTCAATAATAAATTCCGACGCAATGGGTCATTGAGGTGTAATTAAGTGTAATAAAGTCACAAACGTGATTAGTTTGTGTATACAAATATAATATACTGTAATATGCGGAATTGGTGCTTGCAGTGTATCGAATGCAGCAGAACCGTTTGTAACCGTGTAATACTTCGAAATATATCGTAATGCATCGTACCTGTTAGTCCTGTGTCATTTTTTCTAATATTATTGCGGGTAGAGTGATGTCAAATCCATTCAGATTTGATGTCACTAACGGTTATTCGTGTTAGATCGCGATAAAATGCGACTGTTCCCTAATAAATTCCGACGCAATGGGTCATTGAGGTGTAATTAAGTGTAATAAAGTCACAAACGTGATTAGTTTGTGTATACAAATATAATATACTGTAATATGCGGAATTGGTGCTTGCAGTGTATCGAATGCAGCAGAACCGTTTGTAACCGTGTAATACTTCGAAATATATCGTAATGCATCGTACCTGTTAGTCCTGTGTCATTTTTTCTAATATTATTGCGGGTAGAGTGATGTCAAATCCATTCAGATTTGATGTCACTAACGGTTATTCGTGTTAGATCGCGATAAAATGCGACTGTTCCCTAATAAATTCCGACGCAATGGGTCATTGAGGTGTAATTAAGTGTAATAAAGTCACAAACGTGATTAGTTTGTGTATACAAATATAATATACTGTAATATGCGGAATTGGTGCTTGCAGTGTATCGAATGCAGCAGAACCGTTTGTAACCGTGTAATACTTCGAAATATATCGTAATGCATCGTACCTGTTAGTCCTGTGTCATTTTTTCTAATATTATTGCGGGTAGAGTGATGTCAAATCCATTCAGATTTGATGTCACTAACGGTTATTCGTGTTAGATCGCGATAAAATGCGACTGTTCCCTAATAAATTCCGACGCAATGGGTCATTGAGGTGTAATTAAGTGTAATAAAGTCACAAACGTGATTAGTTTGTGTATACAAATATAATATACTGTAATATGCGGAATTGGTGCTTGCAGTGTATCGAATGCAGCAGAACCGTTTGTAACCGTGTAATACTTCGAAATATATCGTAATGCATCGTACCTGTTAGTCCTGTGTCATTTTTTCTAATATTATTGCGGGTAGAGTGATGTCAAATCCATTCAGATTTGATGTCACTAACGGTTATTCGTGTTAGATCGCGATAAAATGCGACTGTTCCCTAATAAATTCCGACGCAATGGGTCATTGAGGTGTAATTAAGTGTAATAAAGTCACAAACGTGATTAGTTTGTGTATACAAATATAATATACTGTAATATGCGGAATTGGTGCTTGCAGTGTATCGAATGCAGCAGAACCGTTTGTAACCGTGTAATACTTCGAAATATATCGTAATGCATCGTACCTGTTAGTCCTGTGTCATTTTTTCTAATATTATTGCGGGTAGAGTGATGTCAAATCCATTCAGATTTGATGTCACTAACGGTTATTCGTGTTAGATCGCGATAAAATGCGACTGTTCCCTAATAAATTCCGACGCAATGGGTCATTGAGGTGTAATTAAGTGTAATAAAGTCACAAACGTGATTAGTTTGTGTATACAAATATAATATACTGTAATATGCGGAATTGGTGCTTGCAGTGTATCGAATGCAGCAGAACCGTTTGTAACCGTGTAATACTTCGAAATATATCGTAATGCATCGTACCTGTTAGTCCTGTGTCATTTTTTCTAATATTATTGCGGGTAGAGTGATGTCAAATCCATTCAGATTTGATGTCACTAACGGTTATTCGTGTTAGATCGCGATAAAATGCGACTGTTCCCTAATAAATTCCGACGCAATGGGTCATTGAGGTGTAATTAAGTGTAATAAAGTCACAAACGTGATTAGTTTGTGTATACAAATATAATATACTGTAATATGCGGAATTGGTGCTTGCAGTGTATCGAATGCAGCAGAACCGTTTGTAACCGTGTAATACTTCGAAATATATCGTAATGCATCGTACCTGTTAGTCCTGTGTCATTTTTTCTAATATTATTGCGGGTAGAGTGATGTCAAATCCATTCAGATTTGATGTCACTAACGGTTATTCGTGTTAGATCGCGATAAAATGCGACTGTTCCCTAATAAATTCCGACGCAATGGGTCATTGAGGTGTAATTAAGTGTAATAAAGTCACAAACGTGATTAGTTTGTGTATACAAATATAATATACTGTAATATGCGGAATTGGTGCTTGCAGTGTATCGAATGCAGCAGAACCGTTTGTAACCGTGTAATACTTCGAAATATATCGTAATGCATCGTACCTGTTAGTCCTGTGTCATTTTTTCTAATATTATTGCGGGTAGAGTGATGTCAAATCCATTCAGATTTGATGTCACTAACGGTTATTCGTGTTAGATCGCGATAAAATGCGACTGTTCCCTAATAAATTCCGACGCAATGGGTCATTGAGGTGTAATTAAGTGTAATAAAGTCACAAACGTGATTAGTTTGTGTATACAAATATAATATACTGTAATATGCGGAATTGGTGCTTGCAGTGTATCGAATGCAGCAGAACCGTTTGTAACCGTGTAATACTTCGAAATATATCGTAATGCATCGTACCTGTTAGTCCTGTGTCATTTTTTCTAATATTATTGCGGGTAGAGTGATGTCAAATCCATTCAGATTTGATGTCACTAACGGTTATTCGTGTTAGATCGCGATAAAATGCGACTGTTCCCTAATAAATTCCGACGCAATGGGTCATTGAGGTGTAATTAAGTGTAATAAAGTCACAAACGTGATTAGTTTGTGTATACAAATATAATATACTGTAATATGCGGAATTGGTGCTTGCAGTGTATCGAATGCAGCAGAACCGTTTGTAACCGTGTAATACTTCGAAATATATCGTAATGCATCGTACCTGTTAGTCCTGTGTCATTTTTTCTAATATTATTGCGGGTAGAGTGATGTCAAATCCATTCAGATTTGATGTCACTAACGGTTATTCGTGTTAGATCGCGATAAAATGCGACTGTTCCCTAATAATAAATTCCGACGCAATGGGTCATTGAGGTGTAATTAAGTGTAATAAAGTCACAAACGTGATTAGTTTGTGTATACAAATATAATATACTGTAATATGCGGAATTGGTGCTTGCAGTGTATCGAATGCAGCAGAACCGTTTGTAACCGTGTAATACTTCGAAATATATCGTAATGCATCGTACCTGTTAGTCCTGTGTCATTTTTTCTAATATTATTGCGGGTAGAGTGATGTCAAATCCATTCAGATTTGATGTCACTAACGGTTATTCGTGTTAGATCGCGATAAAATGCGACTGTTCCCTAATAAATTCCGACGCAATGGGTCATTGAGGTGTAATTAAGTGTAATAAAGTCACAAACGTGATTAGTTTGTGTATACAAATATAATATACTGTAATATGCGGAATTGGTGCTTGCAGTGTATCGAATGCAGCAGAACCGTTTGTAACCGTGTAATACTTCGAAATATATCGTAATGCATCGTACCTGTTAGTCCTGTGTCATTTTTTCTAATATTATTGCGGGTAGAGTGATGTCAAATCCATTCAGATTTGATGTCACTAACGGTTATTCGTGTTAGATCGCGATAAAATGCGACTGTTCCCTAATAAATTCCGACGCAATGGGTCATTGAGGTGTAATTAAGTGTAATAAAGTCACAAACGTGATTAGTTTGTGTATACAAATATAATATACTGTAATATGCGGAATTGGTGCTTGCAGTGTATCGAATGCAGCAGAACCGTTTGTAACCGTGTAATACTTCGAAATATATCGTAATGCATCGTACCTGTTAGTCCTGTGTCATTTTTTCTAATATTATTGCGGGTAGAGTGATGTCAAATCCATTCAGATTTGATGTCACTAACGGTTATTCGTGTTAGATCGCGATAAAATGCGACTGTTCCCTAATAAATTCCGACGCAATGGGTCATTGAGGTGTAATTAAGTGTAATAAAGTCACAAACGTGATTAGTTTGTGTATACAAATATAATATACTGTAATATGCGGAATTGGTGCTTGCAGTGTATCGAATGCAGCAGAACCGTTTGTAACCGTGTAATACTTCGAAATATATCGTAATGCATCGTACCTGTTAGTCCTGTGTCATTTTTTCTAATATTATTGCGGGTAGAGTGATGTCAAATCCATTCAGATTTGATGTCACTAACGGTTATTCGTGTTAGATCGCGATAAAATGCGACTGTTCCCTAATAAATTCCGACGCAATGGGTCATTGAGGTGTAATTAAGTGTAATAAAGTCACAAACGTGATTAGTTTGTGTATACAAATATAATATACTGTAATATGCGGAATTGGTGCTTGCAGTGTATCGAATGCAGCAGAACCGTTTGTAACCGTGTAATACTTCGAAATATATCGTAATGCATCGTACCTGTTAGTCCTGTGTCATTTTTTCTAATATTATTGCGGGTAGAGTGATGTCAAATCCATTCAGATTTGATGTCACTAACGGTTATTCGTGTTAGATCGCGATAAAATGCGACTGTTCCCTAATAAATTCCGACGCAATGGGTCATTGAGGTGTAATTAAGTGTAATAAAGTCACAAACGTGATTAGTTTGTGTATACAAATATAATATACTGTAATATGCGGAATTGGTGCTTGCAGTGTATCGAATGCAGCAGAACCGTTTGTAACCGTGTAATACTTCGAAATATATCGTAATGCATCGTACCTGTTAGTCCTGTGTCATTTTTTCTAATATTATTGCGGGTAGAGTGATGTCAAATCCATTCAGATTTGATGTCACTAACGGTTATTCGTGTTAGATCGCGATAAAATGCGACTGTTCCCTAATAAATTCCGACGCAATGGGTCATTGAGGTGTAATTAAGTGTAATAAAGTCACAAACGTGATTAGTTTGTGTATACAAATATAATATACTGTAATATGCGGAATTGGTGCTTGCAGTGTATCGAATGCAGCAGAACCGTTTGTAACCGTGTAATACTTCGAAATATATCGTAATGCATCGTACCTGTTAGTCCTGTGTCATTTTTTCTAATATTATTGCGGGTAGAGTGATGTCAAATCCATTCAGATTTGATGTCACTAACGGTTATTCGTGTTAGATCGCGATAAAATGCGACTGTTCCCTAATAAATTCCGACGCAATGGGTCATTGAGGTGTAATTAAGTGTAATAAAGTCACAAACGTGATTAGTTTGTGTATACAAATATAATATACTGTAATATGCGGAATTGGTGCTTGCAGTGTATCGAATGCAGCAGAACCGTTTGTAACCGTGTAATACTTCGAAATATATCGTAATGCATCGTACCTGTTAGTCCTGTGTCATTTTTTCTAATATTATTGCGGGTAGAGTGATGTCAAATCCATTCAGATTTGATGTCACTAACGGTTATTCGTGTTAGATCGCGATAAAATGCGACTGTTCCCTAATAAATTCCGACGCAATGGGTCATTGAGGTGTAATTAAGTGTAATAAAGTCACAAACGTGATTAGTTTGTGTATACAAATATAATATACTGTAATATGCGGAATTGGTGCTTGCAGTGTATCGAATGCAGCAGAACCGTTTGTAACCGTGTAATACTTCGAAATATATCGTAATGCATCGTACCTGTTAGTCCTGTGTCATTTTTTCTAATATTATTGCGGGTAGAGTGATGTCAAATCCATTCAGATTTGATGTCACTAACGGTTATTCGTGTTAGATCGCGATAAAATGCGACTGTTCCCTAATAAATTCCGACGCAATGGGTCATTGAGGTGTAATTAAGTGTAATAAAGTCACAAACGTGATTAGTTTGTGTATACAAATATAATATACTGTAATATGCGGAATTGGTGCTTGCAGTGTATCGAATGCAGCAGAACCGTTTGTAACCGTGTAATACTTCGAAATATATCGTAATGCATCGTACCTGTTAGTCCTGTGTCATTTTTTCTAATATTATTGCGGGTAGAGTGATGTCAAATCCATTCAGATTTGATGTCACTAACGGTTATTCGTGTTAGATCGCGATAAAATGCGACTGTTCCCTAATAAATTCCGACGCAATGGGTCATTGAGGTGTAATTAAGTGTAATAAAGTCACAAACGTGATTAGTTTGTGTATACAAATATAATATACTGTAATATGCGGAATTGGTGCTTGCAGTGTATCGAATGCAGCAGAACCGTTTGTAACCGTGTAATACTTCGAAATATATCGTAATGCATCGTACCTGTTAGTCCTGTGTCATTTTTTCTAATATTATTGCGGGTAGAGTGATGTCAAATCCATTCAGATTTGATGTCACTAACGGTTATTCGTGTTAGATCGCGATAAAATGCGACTGTTCCCTAATAAATTCCGACGCAATGGGTCATTGAGGTGTAATTAAGTGTAATAAAGTCACAAACGTGATTAGTTTGTGTATACAAATATAATATACTGTAATATGCGGAATTGGTGCTTGCAGTGTATCGAATGCAGCAGAACCGTTTGTAACCGTGTAATACTTCGAAATATATCGTAATGCATCGTACCTGTTAGTCCTGTGTCATTTTTTCTAATATTATTGCGGGTAGAGTGATGTCAAATCCATTCAGATTTGATGTCACTAACGGTTATTCGTGTTAGATCGCGATAAAATGCGACTGTTCCCTAATAAATTCCGACGCAATGGGTCATTGAGGTGTAATTAAGTGTAATAAAGTCACAAACGTGATTAGTTTGTGTATACAAATATAATATACTGTAATATGCGGAATTGGTGCTTGCAGTGTATCGAATGCAGCAGAACCGTTTGTAACCGTGTAATACTTCGAAATATATCGTAATGCATCGTACCTGTTAGTCCTGTGTCATTTTTTCTAATATTATTGCGGGTAGAGTGATGTCAAATCCATTCAGATTTGATGTCACTAACGGTTATTCGTGTTAGATCGCGATAAAATGCGACTGTTCCCTAATAAATTCCGACGCAATGGGTCATTGAGGTGTAATTAAGTGTAATAAAGTCACAAACGTGATTAGTTTGTGTATACAAATATAATATACTGTAATATGCGGAATTGGTGCTTGCAGTGTATCGAATGCAGCAGAACCGTTTGTAACCGTGTAATACTTCGAAATATATCGTAATGCATCGTACCTGTTAGTCCTGTGTCATTTTTTCTAATATTATTGCGGGTAGAGTGATGTCAAATCCATTCAGATTTGATGTCACTAACGGTTATTCGTGTTAGATCGCGATAAAATGCGACTGTTCCCTAATAAATTCCGACGCAATGGGTCATTGAGGTGTAATTAAGTGTAATAAAGTCACAAACGTGATTAGTTTGTGTATACAAATATAATATACTGTAATATGCGGAATTGGTGCTTGCAGTGTATCGAATGCAGCAGAACCGTTTGTAACCGTGTAATACTTCGAAATATATCGTAATGCATCGTACCTGTTAGTCCTGTGTCATTTTTTCTAATATTATTGCGGGTAGAGTGATGTCAAATCCATTCAGATTTGATGTCACTAACGGTTATTCGTGTTAGATCGCGATAAAATGCGACTGTTCCCTAATAAATTCCGACGCAATGGGTCATTGAGGTGTAATTAAGTGTAATAAAGTCACAAACGTGATTAGTTTGTGTATACAAATATAATATACTGTAATATGCGGAATTGGTGCTTGCAGTGTATCGAATGCAGCAGAACCGTTTGTAACCGTGTAATACTTCGAAATATATCGTAATGCATCGTACCTGTTAGTCCTGTGTCATTTTTTCTAATATTATTGCGGGTAGAGTGATGTCAAATCCATTCAGATTTGATGTCACTAACGGTTATTCGTGTTAGATCGCGATAAAATGCGACTGTTCCCTAATAAATTCCGACGCAATGGGTCATTGAGGTGTAATTAAGTGTAATAAAGTCACAAACGTGATTAGTTTGTGTATACAAATATAATATACTGTAATATGCGGAATTGGTGCTTGCAGTGTATCGAATGCAGCAGAACCGTTTGTAACCGTGTAATACTTCGAAATATATCGTAATGCATCGTACCTGTTAGTCCTGTGTCATTTTTTCTAATATTATTGCGGGTAGAGTGATGTCAAATCCATTCAGATTTGATGTCACTAACGGTTATTCGTGTTAGATCGCGATAAAATGCGACTGTTCCCTAATAAATTCCGACGCAATGGGTCATTGAGGTGTAATTAAGTGTAATAAAGTCACAAACGTGATTAGTTTGTGTATACAAATATAATATACTGTAATATGCGGAATTGGTGCTTGCAGTGTATCGAATGCAGCAGAACCGTTTGTAACCGTGTAATACTTCGAAATATATCGTAATGCATCGTACCTGTTAGTCCTGTGTCATTTTTTCTAATATTATTGCGGGTAGAGTGATGTCAAATCCATTCAGATTTGATGTCACTAACGGTTATTCGTGTTAGATCGCGATAAAATGCGACTGTTCCCTAATAAATTCCGACGCAATGGGTCATTGAGGTGTAATTAAGTGTAATAAAGTCACAAACGTGATTAGTTTGTGTATACAAATATAATATACTGTAATATGCGGAATTGGTGCTTGCAGTGTATCGAATGCAGCAGAACCGTTTGTAACCGTGTAATACTTCGAAATATATCGTAATGCATCGTACCTGTTAGTCCTGTGTCATTTTTTCTAATATTATTGCGGGTAGAGTGATGTCAAATCCATTCAGATTTGATGTCACTAACGGTTATTCGTGTTAGATCGCGATAAAATGCGACTGTTCCCTAATAAATTCCGACGCAATGGGTCATTGAGGTGTAATTAAGTGTAATAAAGTCACAAACGTGATTAGTTTGTGTATACAAATATAATATACTGTAATATGCGGAATTGGTGCTTGCAGTGTATCGAATGCAGCAGAACCGTTTGTAACCGTGTAATACTTCGAAATATATCGTAATGCATCGTACCTGTTAGTCCTGTGTCATTTTTTCTAATATTATTGCGGGTAGAGTGATGTCAAATCCATTCAGATTTGATGTCACTAACGGTTATTCGTGTTAGATCGCGATAAAATGCGACTGTTCCCTAATAAATTCCGACGCAATGGGTCATTGAGGTGTAATTAAGTGTAATAAAGTCACAAACGTGATTAGTTTGTGTATACAAATATAATATACTGTAATATGCGGAATTGGTGCTTGCAGTGTATCGAATGCAGCAGAACCGTTTGTAACCGTGTAATACTTCGAAATATATCGTAATGCATCGTACCTGTTAGTCCTGTGTCATTTTTTCTAATATTATTGCGGGTAGAGTGATGTCAAATCCATTCAGATTTGATGTCACTAACGGTTATTCGTGTTAGATCGCGATAAAATGCGACTGTTCCCTAATAAATTCCGACGCAATGGGTCATTGAGGTGTAATTAAGTGTAATAAAGTCACAAACGTGATTAGTTTGTGTATACAAATATAATATACTGTAATATGCGGAATTGGTGCTTGCAGTGTATCGAATGCAGCAGAACCGTTTGTAACCGTGTAATACTTCGAAATATATCGTAATGCATCGTACCTGTTAGTCCTGTGTCATTTTTTCTAATATTATTGCGGGTAGAGTGATGTCAAATCCATTCAGATTTGATGTCACTAACGGTTATTCGTGTTAGATCGCGATAAAATGCGACTGTTCCCTAATAAATTCCGACGCAATGGGTCATTGAGGTGTAATTAAGTGTAATAAAGTCACAAACGTGATTAGTTTGTGTATACAAATATAATATACTGTAATATGCGGAATTGGTGCTTGCAGTGTATCGAATGCAGCAGAACCGTTTGTAACCGTGTAATACTTCGAAATATATCGTAATGCATCGTACCTGTTAGTCCTGTGTCATTTTTTCTAATATTATTGCGGGTAGAGTGATGTCAAATCCATTCAGATTTGATGTCACTAACGGTTATTCGTGTTAGATCGCGATAAAATGCGACTGTTCCCTAATAAATTCCGACGCAATGGGTCATTGAGGTGTAATTAAGTGTAATAAAGTCACAAACGTGATTAGTTTGTGTATACAAATATAATATACTGTAATATGCGGAATTGGTGCTTGCAGTGTATCGAATGCAGCAGAACCGTTTGTAACCGTGTAATACTTCGAAATATATCGTAATGCATCGTACCTGTTAGTCCTGTGTCATTTTTTCTAATATTATTGCGGGTAGAGTGATGTCAAATCCATTCAGATTTGATGTCACTAACGGTTATTCGTGTTAGATCGCGATAAAATGCGACTGTTCCCTAATAAATTCCGACGCAATGGGTCATTGAGGTGTAATTAAGTGTAATAAAGTCACAAACGTGATTAGTTTGTGTATACAAATATAATATACTGTAATATGCGGAATTGGTGCTTGCAGTGTATCGAATGCAGCAGAACCGTTTGTAACCGTGTAATACTTCGAAATATATCGTAATGCATCGTACCTGTTAGTCCTGTGTCATTTTTTCTAATATTATTGCGGGTAGAGTGATGTCAAATCCATTCAGATTTGATGTCACTAACGGTTATTCGTGTTAGATCGCGATAAAATGCGACTGTTCCCTAATAAATTCCGACGCAATGGGTCATTGAGGTGTAATTAAGTGTAATAAAGTCACAAACGTGATTAGTTTGTGTATACAAATATAATATACTGTAATATGCGGAATTGGTGCTTGCAGTGTATCGAATGCAGCAGAACCGTTTGTAACCGTGTAATACTTCGAAATATATCGTAATGCATCGTACCTGTTAGTCCTGTGTCATTTTTTCTAATATTATTGCGGGTAGAGTGATGTCAAATCCATTCAGATTTGATGTCACTAACGGTTATTCGTGTTAGATCGCGATAAAATGCGACTGTTCCCTAATAAATTCCGACGCAATGGGTCATTGAGGTGTAATTAAGTGTAATAAAGTCACAAACGTGATTAGTTTGTGTATACAAATATAATATACTGTAATATGCGGAATTGGTGCTTGCAGTGTATCGAATGCAGCAGAACCGTTTGTAACCGTGTAATACTTCGAAATATATCGTAATGCATCGTACCTGTTAGTCCTGTGTCATTTTTTCTAATATTATTGCGGGTAGAGTGATGTCAAATCCATTCAGATTTGATGTCACTAACGGTTATTCGTGTTAGATCGCGATAAAATGCGACTGTTCCCTAATAAATTCCGACGCAATGGGTCATTGAGGTGTAATTAAGTGTAATAAAGTCACAAACGTGATTAGTTTGTGTATACAAATATAATATACTGTAATATGCGGAATTGGTGCTTGCAGTGTATCGAATGCAGCAGAACCGTTTGTAACCGTGTAATACTTCGAAATATATCGTAATGCATCGTACCTGTTAGTCCTGTGTCATTTTTTCTAATATTATTGCGGGTAGAGTGATGTCAAATCCATTCAGATTTGATGTCACTAACGGTTATTCGTGTTAGATCGCGATAAAATGCGACTGTTCCCTAATAAATTCCGACGCAATGGGTCATTGAGGTGTAATTAAGTGTAATAAAGTCACAAACGTGATTAGTTTGTGTATACAAATATAATATACTGTAATATGCGGAATTGGTGCTTGCAGTGTATCGAATGCAGCAGAACCGTTTGTAACCGTGTAATACTTCGAAATATATCGTAATGCATCGTACCTGTTAGTCCTGTGTCATTTTTTCTAATATTATTGCGGGTAGAGTGATGTCAAATCCATTCAGATTTGATGTCACTAACGGTTATTCGTGTTAGATCGCGATAAAATGCGACTGTTCCCTAATAAATTCCGACGCAATGGGTCATTGAGGTGTAATTAAGTGTAATAAAGTCACAAACGTGATTAGTTTGTGTATACAAATATAATATACTGTAATATGCGGAATTGGTGCTTGCAGTGTATCGAATGCAGCAGAACCGTTTGTAACCGTGTAATACTTCGAAATATATCGTAATGCATCGTACCTGTTAGTCCTGTGTCATTTTTTCTAATATTATTGCGGGTAGAGTGATGTCAAATCCATTCAGATTTGATGTCACTAACGGTTATTCGTGTTAGATCGCGATAAAATGCGACTGTTCCCTAATAAATTCCGACGCAATGGGTCATTGAGGTGTAATTAAGTGTAATAAAGTCACAAACGTGATTAGTTTGTGTATACAAATATAATATACTGTAATATGCGGAATTGGTGCTTGCAGTGTATCGAATGCAGCAGAACCGTTTGTAACCGTGTAATACTTCGAAATATATCGTAATGCATCGTACCTGTTAGTCCTGTGTCATTTTTTCTAATATTATTGCGGGTAGAGTGATGTCAAATCCATTCAGATTTGATGTCACTAACGGTTATTCGTGTTAGATCGCGATAAAATGCGACTGTTCCCTAATAAATTCCGACGCAATGGGTCATTGAGGTGTAATTAAGTGTAATAAAGTCACAAACGTGATTAGTTTGTGTATACAAATATAATATACTGTAATATGCGGAATTGGTGCTTGCAGTGTATCGAATGCAGCAGAACCGTTTGTAACCGTGTAATACTTCGAAATATATCGTAATGCATCGTACCTGTTAGTCCTGTGTCATTTTTTCTAATATTATTGCGGGTAGAGTGATGTCAAATCCATTCAGATTTGATGTCACTAACGGTTATTCGTGTTAGATCGCGATAAAATGCGACTGTTCCCTAATAAATTCCGACGCAATGGGTCATTGAGGTGTAATTAAGTGTAATAAAGTCACAAACGTGATTAGTTTGTGTATACAAATATAATATACTGTAATATGCGGAATTGGTGCTTGCAGTGTATCGAATGCAGCAGAACCGTTTGTAACCGTGTAATACTTCGAAATATATCGTAATGCATCGTACCTGTTAGTCCTGTGTCATTTTTTCTAATATTATTGCGGGTAGAGTGATGTCAAATCCATTCAGATTTGATGTCACTAACGGTTATTCGTGTTAGATCGCGATAAAATGCGACTGTTCCCTAATAAATTCCGACGCAATGGGTCATTGAGGTGTAATTAAGTGTAATAAAGTCACAAACGTGATTAGTTTGTGTATACAAATATAATATACTGTAATATGCGGAATTGGTGCTTGCAGTGTATCGAATGCAGCAGAACCGTTTGTAACCGTGTAATACTTCGAAATATATCGTAATGCATCGTACCTGTTAGTCCTGTGTCATTTTTTCTAATATTATTGCGGGTAGAGTGATGTCAAATCCATTCAGATTTGATGTCACTAACGGTTATTCGTGTTAGATCGCGATAAAATGCGACTGTTCCCTAATAAATTCCGACGCAATGGGTCATTGAGGTGTAATTAAGTGTAATAAAGTCACAAACGTGATTAGTTTGTGTATACAAATATAATATACTGTAATATGCGGAATTGGTGCTTGCAGTGTATCGAATGCAGCAGAACCGTTTGTAACCGTGTAATACTTCGAAATATATCGTAATGCATCGTACCTGTTAGTCCTGTGTCATTTTTTCTAATATTATTGCGGGTAGAGTGATGTCAAATCCATTCAGATTTGATGTCACTAACGGTTATTCGTGTTAGATCGCGATAAAATGCGACTGTTCCCTAATAAATTCCGACGCAATGGGTCATTGAGGTGTAATTAAGTGTAATAAAGTCACAAACGTGATTAGTTTGTGTATACAAATATAATATACTGTAATATGCGGAATTGGTGCTTGCAGTGTATCGAATGCAGCAGAACCGTTTGTAACCGTGTAATACTTCGAAATATATCGTAATGCATCGTACCTGTTAGTCCTGTGTCATTTTTTCTAATATTATTGCGGGTAGAGTGATGTCAAATCCATTCAGATTTGATGTCACTAACGGTTATTCGTGTTAGATCGCGATAAAATGCGACTGTTCCCTAATAAATTCCGACGCAATGGGTCATTGAGGTGTAATTAAGTGTAATAAAGTCACAAACGTGATTAGTTTGTGTATACAAATATAATATACTGTAATATGCGGAATTGGTGCTTGCAGTGTATCGAATGCAGCAGAACCGTTTGTAACCGTGTAATACTTCGAAATATATCGTAATGCATCGTACCTGTTAGTCCTGTGTCATTTTTTCTAATATTATTGCGGGTAGAGTGATGTCAAATCCATTCAGATTTGATGTCACTAACGGTTATTCGTGTTAGATCGCGATAAAATGCGACTGTTCCCTAATAAATTCCGACGCAATGGGTCATTGAGGTGTAATTAAGTGTAATAAAGTCACAAACGTGATTAGTTTGTGTATACAAATATAATATACTGTAATATGCGGAATTGGTGCTTGCAGTGTATCGAATGCAGCAGAACCGTTTGTAACCGTGTAATACTTCGAAATATATCGTAATGCATCGTACCTGTTAGTCCTGTGTCATTTTTTCTAATATTATTGCGGGTAGAGTGATGTCAAATCCATTCAGATTTGATGTCACTAACGGTTATTCGTGTTAGATCGCGATAAAATGCGACTGTTCCCTAATAAATTCCGACGCAATGGGTCATTGAGGTGTAATTAAGTGTAATAAAGTCACAAACGTGATTAGTTTGTGTATACAAATATAATATACTGTAATATGCGGAATTGGTGCTTGCAGTGTATCGAATGCAGCAGAACCGTTTGTAACCGTGTAATACTTCGAAATATATCGTAATGCATCGTACCTGTTAGTCCTGTGTCATTTTTTCTAATATTATTGCGGGTAGAGTGATGTCAAATCCATTCAGATTTGATGTCACTAACGGTTATTCGTGTTAGATCGCGATAAAATGCGACTGTTCCCTAATAAATTCCGACGCAATGGGTCATTGAGGTGTAATTAAGTGTAATAAAGTCACAAACGTGATTAGTTTGTGTATACAAATATAATATACTGTAATATGCGGAATTGGTGCTTGCAGTGTATCGAATGCAGCAGAACCGTTTGTAACCGTGTAATACTTCGAAATATATCGTAATGCATCGTACCTGTTAGTCCTGTGTCATTTTTTCTAATATTATTGCGGGTAGAGTGATGTCAAATCCATTCAGATTTGATGTCACTAACGGTTATTCGTGTTAGATCGCGATAAAATGCGACTGTTCCCTAATAAATTCCGACGCAATGGGTCATTGAGGTGTAATTAAGTGTAATAAAGTCACAAACGTGATTAGTTTGTGTATACAAATATAATATACTGTAATATGCGGAATTGGTGCTTGCAGTGTATCGAATGCAGCAGAACCGTTTGTAACCGTGTAATACTTCGAAATATATCGTAATGCATCGTACCTGTTAGTCCTGTGTCATTTTTTCTAATATTATTGCGGGTAGAGTGATGTCAAATCCATTCAGATTTGATGTCACTAACGGTTATTCGTGTTAGATCGCGATAAAATGCGACTGTTCCCTAATAAATTCCGACGCAATGGGTCATTGAGGTGTAATTAAGTGTAATAAAGTCACAAACGTGATTAGTTTGTGTATACAAATATAATATACTGTAATATGCGGAATTGGTGCTTGCAGTGTATCGAATGCAGCAGAACCGTTTGTAACCGTGTAATACTTCGAAATATATCGTAATGCATCGTACCTGTTAGTCCTGTGTCATTTTTTCTAATATTATTGCGGGTAGAGTGATGTCAAATCCATTCAGATTTGATGTCACTAACGGTTATTCGTGTTAGATCGCGATAAAATGCGACTGTTCCCTAATAAATTCCGACGCAATGGGTCATTGAGGTGTAATTAAGTGTAATAAAGTCACAAACGTGATTAGTTTGTGTATACAAATATAATATACTGTAATATGCGGAATTGGTGCTTGCAGTGTATCGAATGCAGCAGAACCGTTTGTAACCGTGTAATACTTCGAAATATATCGTAATGCATCGTACCTGTTAGTCCTGTGTCATTTTTTCTAATATTATTGCGGGTAGAGTGATGTCAAATCCATTCAGATTTGATGTCACTAACGGTTATTCGTGTTAGATCGCGATAAAATGCGACTGTTCCCTAATAAATTCCGACGCAATGGGTCATTGAGGTGTAATTAAGTGTAATAAAGTCACAAACGTGATTAGTTTGTGTATACAAATATAATATACTGTAATATGCGGAATTGGTGCTTGCAGTGTATCGAATGCAGCAGAACCGTTTGTAACCGTGTAATACTTCGAAATATATCGTAATGCATCGTACCTGTTAGTCCTGTGTCATTTTTTCTAATATTATTGCGGGTAGAGTGATGTCAAATCCATTCAGATTTGATGTCACTAACGGTTATTCGTGTTAGATCGCGATAAAATGCGACTGTTCCCTAATAAATTCCGACGCAATGGGTCATTGAGGTGTAATTAAGTGTAATAAAGTCACAAACGTGATTAGTTTGTGTATACAAATATAATATACTGTAATATGCGGAATTGGTGCTTGCAGTGTATCGAATGCAGCAGAACCGTTTGTAACCGTGTAATACTTCGAAATATATCGTAATGCATCGTACCTGTTAGTCCTGTGTCATTTTTTCTAATATTATTGCGGGTAGAGTGATGTCAAATCCATTCAGATTTGATGTCACTAACGGTTATTCGTGTTAGATCGCGATAAAATGCGACTGTTCCCTAATAAATTCCGACGCAATGGGTCATTGAGGTGTAATTAAGTGTAATAAAGTCACAAACGTGATTAGTTTGTGTATACAAATATAATATACTGTAATATGCGGAATTGGTGCTTGCAGTGTATCGAATGCAGCAGAACCGTTTGTAACCGTGTAATACTTCGAAATATATCGTAATGCATCGTACCTGTTAGTCCTGTGTCATTTTTTCTAATATTATTGCGGGTAGAGTGATGTCAAATCCATTCAGATTTGATGTCACTAACGGTTATTCGTGTTAGATCGCGATAAAATGCGACTGTTCCCTAATAAATTCCGACGCAATGGGTCATTGAGGTGTAATTAAGTGTAATAAAGTCACAAACGTGATTAGTTTGTGTATACAAATATAATATACTGTAATATGCGGAATTGGTGCTTGCAGTGTATCGAATGCAGCAGAACCGTTTGTAACCGTGTAATACTTCGAAATATATCGTAATGCATCGTACCTGTTAGTCCTGTGTCATTTTTTCTAATATTATTGCGGGTAGAGTGATGTCAAATCCATTCAGATTTGATGTCACTAACGGTTATTCGTGTTAGATCGCGATAAAATGCGACTGTTCCCTAATAAATTCCGACGCAATGGGTCATTGAGGTGTAATTAAGTGTAATAAAGTCACAAACGTGATTAGTTTGTGTATACAAATATAATATACTGTAATATGCGGAATTGGTGCTTGCAGTGTATCGAATGCAGCAGAACCGTTTGTAACCGTGTAATACTTCGAAATATATCGTAATGCATCGTACCTGTTAGTCCTGTGTCATTTTTTCTAATATTATTGCGGGTAGAGTGATGTCAAATCCATTCAGATTTGATGTCACTAACGGTTATTCGTGTTAGATCGCGATAAAATGCGACTGTTCCCTAATAAATTCCGACGCAATGGGTCATTGAGGTGTAATTAAGTGTAATAAAGTCACAAACGTGATTAGTTTGTGTATACAAATATAATATACTGTAATATGCGGAATTGGTGCTTGCAGTGTATCGAATGCAGCAGAACCGTTTGTAACCGTGTAATACTTCGAAATATATCGTAATGCATCGTACCTGTTAGTCCTGTGTCATTTTTTCTAATATTATTGCGGGTAGAGTGATGTCAAATCCATTCAGATTTGATGTCACTAACGGTTATTCGTGTTAGATCGCGATAAAATGCGACTGTTCCCTAATAAATTCCGACGCAATGGGTCATTGAGGTGTAATTAAGTGTAATAAAGTCACAAACGTGATTAGTTTGTGTATACAAATATAATATACTGTAATATGCGGAATTGGTGCTTGCAGTGTATCGAATGCAGCAGAACCGTTTGTAACCGTGTAATACTTCGAAATATATCGTAATGCATCGTACCTGTTAGTCCTGTGTCATTTTTTCTAATATTATTGCGGGTAGAGTGATGTCAAATCCATTCAGATTTGATGTCACTAACGGTTATTCGTGTTAGATCGCGATAAAATGCGACTGTTCCCTAATAAATTCCGACGCAATGGGTCATTGAGGTGTAATTAAGTGTAATAAAGTCACAAACGTGATTAGTTTGTGTATACAAATATAATATACTGTAATATGCGGAATTGGTGCTTGCAGTGTATCGAATGCAGCAGAACCGTTTGTAACCGTGTAATACTTCGAAATATATCGTAATGCATCGTACCTGTTAGTCCTGTGTCATTTTTTCTAATATTATTGCGGGTAGAGTGATGTCAAATCCATTCAGATTTGATGTCACTAACGGTTATTCGTGTTAGATCGCGATAAAATGCGACTGTTCCCTAATAAATTCCGACGCAATGGGTCATTGAGGTGTAATTAAGTGTAATAAAGTCACAAACGTGATTAGTTTGTGTATACAAATATAATATACTGTAATATGCGGAATTGGTGCTTGCAGTGTATCGAATGCAGCAGAACCGTTTGTAACCGTGTAATACTTCGAAATATATCGTAATGCATCGTACCTGTTAGTCCTGTGTCATTTTTTCTAATATTATTGCGGGTAGAGTGATGTCAAATCCATTCAGATTTGATGTCACTAACGGTTATTCGTGTTAGATCGCGATAAAATGCGACTGTTCCCTAATAAATTCCGACGCAATGGGTCATTGAGGTGTAATTAAGTGTAATAAAGTCACAAACGTGATTAGTTTGTGTATACAAATATAATATACTGTAATATGCGGAATTGGTGCTTGCAGTGTATCGAATGCAGCAGAACCGTTTGTAACCGTGTAATACTTCGAAATATATCGTAATGCATCGTACCTGTTAGTCCTGTGTCATTTTTTCTAATATTATTGCGGGTAGAGTGATGTCAAATCCATTCAGATTTGATGTCACTAACGGTTATTCGTGTTAGATCGCGATAAAATGCGACTGTTCCCTAATAAATTCCGACGCAATGGGTCATTGAGGTGTAATTAAGTGTAATAAAGTCACAAACGTGATTAGTTTGTGTATACAAATATAATATACTGTAATATGCGGAATTGGTGCTTGCAGTGTATCGAATGCAGCAGAACCGTTTGTAACCGTGTAATACTTCGAAATATATCGTAATGCATCGTACCTGTTAGTCCTGTGTCATTTTTTCTAATATTATTGCGGGTAGAGTGATGTCAAATCCATTCAGATTTGATGTCACTAACGGTTATTCGTGTTAGATCGCGATAAAATGCGACTGTTCCCTAATAAATTCCGACGCAATGGGTCATTGAGGTGTAATTAAGTGTAATAAAGTCACAAACGTGATTAGTTTGTGTATACAAATATAATATACTGTAATATGCGGAATTGGTGCTTGCAGTGTATCGAATGCAGCAGAACCGTTTGTAACCGTGTAATACTTCGAAATATATCGTAATGCATCGTACCTGTTAGTCCTGTGTCATTTTTTCTAATATTATTGCGGGTAGAGTGATGTCAAATCCATTCAGATTTGATGTCACTAACGGTTATTCGTGTTAGATCGCGATAAAATGCGACTGTTCCCTAATAAATTCCGACGCAATGGGTCATTGAGGTGTAATTAAGTGTAATAAAGTCACAAACGTGATTAGTTTGTGTATACAAATATAATATACTGTAATATGCGGAATTGGTGCTTGCAGTGTATCGAATGCAGCAGAACCGTTTGTAACCGTGTAATACTTCGAAATATATCGTAATGCATCGTACCTGTTAGTCCTGTGTCATTTTTTCTAATATTATTGCGGGTAGAGTGATGTCAAATCCATTCAGATTTGATGTCACTAACGGTTATTCGTGTTAGATCGCGATAAAATGCGACTGTTCCCTAATAAATTCCGACGCAATGGGTCATTGAGGTGTAATTAAGTGTAATAAAGTCACAAACGTGATTAGTTTGTGTATACAAATATAATATACTGTAATATGCGGAATTGGTGCTTGCAGTGTATCGAATGCAGCAGAACCGTTTGTAACCGTGTAATACTTCGAAATATATCGTAATGCATCGTACCTGTTAGTCCTGTGTCATTTTTTCTAATATTATTGCGGGTAGAGTGATGTCAAATCCATTCAGATTTGATGTCACTAACGGTTATTCGTGTTAGATCGCGATAAAATGCGACTGTTCCCTAATAAATTCCGACGCAATGGGTCATTGAGGTGTAATTAAGTGTAATAAAGTCACAAACGTGATTAGTTTGTGTATACAAATATAATATACTGTAATATGCGGAATTGGTGCTTGCAGTGTATCGAATGCAGCAGAACCGTTTGTAACCGTGTAATACTTCGAAATATATCGTAATGCATCGTACCTGTTAGTCCTGTGTCATTTTTTCTAATATTATTGCGGGTAGAGTGATGTCAAATCCATTCAGATTTGATGTCACTAACGGTTATTCGTGTTAGATCGCGATAAAATGCGACTGTTCCCTAATAAATTCCGACGCAATGGGTCATTGAGGTGTAATTAAGTGTAATAAAGTCACAAACGTGATTAGTTTGTGTATACAAATATAATATACTGTAATATGCGGAATTGGTGCTTGCAGTGTATCGAATGCAGCAGAACCGTTTGTAACCGTGTAATACTTCGAAATATATCGTAATGCATCGTACCTGTTAGTCCTGTGTCATTTTTTCTAATATTATTGCGGGTAGAGTGATGTCAAATCCATTCAGATTTGATGTCACTAACGGTTATTCGTGTTAGATCGCGATAAAATGCGACTGTTCCCTAATAAATTCCGACGCAATGGGTCATTGAGGTGTAATTAAGTGTAATAAAGTCACAAACGTGATTAGTTTGTGTATACAAATATAATATACTGTAATATGCGGAATTGGTGCTTGCAGTGTATCGAATGCAGCAGAACCGTTTGTAACCGTGTAATACTTCGAAATATATCGTAATGCATCGTACCTGTTAGTCCTGTGTCATTTTTTCTAATATTATTGCGGGTAGAGTGATGTCAAATCCATTCAGATTTGATGTCACTAACGGTTATTCGTGTTAGATCGCGATAAAATGCGACTGTTCCCTAATAAATTCCGACGCAATGGGTCATTGAGGTGTAATTAAGTGTAATAAAGTCACAAACGTGATTAGTTTGTGTATACAAATATAATATACTGTAATATGCGGAATTGGTGCTTGCAGTGTATCGAATGCAGCAGAACCGTTTGTAACCGTGTAATACTTCGAAATATATCGTAATGCATCGTACCTGTTAGTCCTGTGTCATTTTTTCTAATATTATTGCGGGTAGAGTGATGTCAAATCCATTCAGATTTGATGTCACTAACGGTTATTCGTGTTAGATCGCGATAAAATGCGACTGTTCCCTAATAAATTCCGACGCAATGGGTCATTGAGGTGTAATTAAGTGTAATAAAGTCACAAACGTGATTAGTTTGTGTATACAAATATAATATACTGTAATATGCGGAATTGGTGCTTGCAGTGTATCGAATGCAGCAGAACCGTTTGTAACCGTGTAATACTTCGAAATATATCGTAATGCATCGTACCTGTTAGTCCTGTGTCATTTTTTCTAATATTATTGCGGGTAGAGTGATGTCAAATCCATTCAGATTTGATGTCACTAACGGTTATTCGTGTTAGATCGCGATAAAATGCGACTGTTCCCTAATAAATTCCGACGCAATGGGTCATTGAGGTGTAATTAAGTGTAATAAAGTCACAAACGTGATTAGTTTGTGTATACAAATATAATATACTGTAATATGCGGAATTGGTGCTTGCAGTGTATCGAATGCAGCAGAACCGTTTGTAACCGTGTAATACTTCGAAATATATCGTAATGCATCGTACCTGTTAGTCCTGTGTCATTTTTTCTAATATTATTGCGGGTAGAGTGATGTCAAATCCATTCAGATTTGATGTCACTAACGGTTATTCGTGTTAGATCGCGATAAAATGCGACTGTTCCCTAATAAATTCCGACGCAATGGGTCATTGAGGTGTAATTAAGTGTAATAAAGTCACAAACGTGATTAGTTTGTGTATACAAATATAATATACTGTAATATGCGGAATTGGTGCTTGCAGTGTATCGAATGCAGCAGAACCGTTTGTAACCGTGTAATACTTCGAAATATATCGTAATGCATCGTACCTGTTAGTCCTGTGTCATTTTTTCTAATATTATTGCGGGTAGAGTGATGTCAAATCCATTCAGATTTGATGTCACTAACGGTTATTCGTGTTAGATCGCGATAAAATGCGACTGTTCCCTAATAAATTCCGACGCAATGGGTCATTGAGGTGTAATTAAGTGTAATAAAGTCACAAACGTGATTAGTTTGTGTATACAAATATAATATACTGTAATATGCGGAATTGGTGCTTGCAGTGTATCGAATGCAGCAGAACCGTTTGTAACCGTGTAATACTTCGAAATATATCGTAATGCATCGTACCTGTTAGTCCTGTGTCATTTTTTCTAATATTATTGCGGGTAGAGTGATGTCAAATCCATTCAGATTTGATGTCACTAACGGTTATTCGTGTTAGATCGCGATAAAATGCGACTGTTCCCTAATAAATTCCGACGCAATGGGTCATTGAGGTGTAATTAAGTGTAATAAAGTCACAAACGTGATTAGTTTGTGTATACAAATATAATATACTGTAATATGCGGAATTGGTGCTTGCAGTGTATCGAATGCAGCAGAACCGTTTGTAACCGTGTAATACTTCGAAATATATCGTAATGCATCGTACCTGTTAGTCCTGTGTCATTTTTTCTAATATTATTGCGGGTAGAGTGATGTCAAATCCATTCAGATTTGATGTCACTAACGGTTATTCGTGTTAGATCGCGATAAAATGCGACTGTTCCCTAATAAATTCCGACGCAATGGGTCATTGAGGTGTAATTAAGTGTAATAAAGTCACAAACGTGATTAGTTTGTGTATACAAATATAATATACTGTAATATGCGGAATTGGTGCTTGCAGTGTATCGAATGCAGCAGAACCGTTTGTAACCGTGTAATACTTCGAAATATATCGTAATGCATCGTACCTGTTAGTCCTGTGTCATTTTTTCTAATATTATTGCGGGTAGAGTGATGTCAAATCCATTCAGATTTGATGTCACTAACGGTTATTCGTGTTAGATCGCGATAAAATGCGACTGTTCCCTAATAAATTCCGACGCAATGGGTCATTGAGGTGTAATTAAGTGTAATAAAGTCACAAACGTGATTAGTTTGTGTATACAAATATAATATACTGTAATATGCGGAATTGGTGCTTGCAGTGTATCGAATGCAGCAGAACCGTTTGTAACCGTGTAATACTTCGAAATATATCGTAATGCATCGTACCTGTTAGTCCTGTGTCATTTTTTCTAATATTATTGCGGGTAGAGTGATGTCAAATCCATTCAGATTTGATGTCACTAACGGTTATTCGTGTTAGATCGCGATAAAATGCGACTGTTCCCTAATAAATTCCGACGCAATGGGTCATTGAGGTGTAATTAAGTGTAATAAAGTCACAAACGTGATTAGTTTGTGTATACAAATATAATATACTGTAATATGCGGAATTGGTGCTTGCAGTGTATCGAATGCAGCAGAACCGTTTGTAACCGTGTAATACTTCGAAATATATCGTAATGCATCGTACCTGTTAGTCCTGTGTCATTTTTTCTAATATTATTGCGGGTAGAGTGATGTCAAATCCATTCAGATTTGATGTCACTAACGGTTATTCGTGTTAGATCGCGATAAAATGCGACTGTTCCCTAATAAATTCCGACGCAATGGGTCATTGAGGTGTAATTAAGTGTAATAAAGTCACAAACGTGATTAGTTTGTGTATACAAATATAATATACTGTAATATGCGGAATTGGTGCTTGCAGTGTATCGAATGCAGCAGAACCGTTTGTAACCGTGTAATACTTCGAAATATATCGTAATGCATCGTACCTGTTAGTCCTGTGTCATTTTTTCTAATATTATTGCGGGTAGAGTGATGTCAAATCCATTCAGATTTGATGTCACTAACGGTTATTCGTGTTAGATCGCGATAAAATGCGACTGTTCCCTAATAAATTCCGACGCAATGGGTCATTGAGGTGTAATTAAGTGTAATAAAGTCACAAACGTGATTAGTTTGTGTATACAAATATAATATACTGTAATATGCGGAATTGGTGCTTGCAGTGTATCGAATGCAGCAGAACCGTTTGTAACCGTGTAATACTTCGAAATATATCGTAATGCATCGTACCTGTTAGTCCTGTGTCATTTTTTCTAATATTATTGCGGGTAGAGTGATGTCAAATCCATTCAGATTTGATGTCACTAACGGTTATTCGTGTTAGATCGCGATAAAATGCGACTGTTCCCTAATAAATTCCGACGCAATGGGTCATTGAGGTGTAATTAAGTGTAATAAAGTCACAAACGTGATTAGTTTGTGTATACAAATATAATATACTGTAATATGCGGAATTGGTGCTTGCAGTGTATCGAATGCAGCAGAACCGTTTGTAACCGTGTAATACTTCGAAATATATCGTAATGCATCGTACCTGTTAGTCCTGTGTCATTTTTTCTAATATTATTGCGGGTAGAGTGATGTCAAATCCATTCAGATTTGATGTCACTAACGGTTATTCGTGTTAGATCGCGATAAAATGCGACTGTTCCCTAATAAATTCCGACGCAATGGGTCATTGAGGTGTAATTAAGTGTAATAAAGTCACAAACGTGATTAGTTTGTGTATACAAATATAATATACTGTAATATGCGGAATTGGTGCTTGCAGTGTATCGAATGCAGCAGAACCGTTTGTAACCGTGTAATACTTCGAAATATATCGTAATGCATCGTACCTGTTAGTCCTGTGTCATTTTTTCTAATATTATTGCGGGTAGAGTGATGTCAAATCCATTCAGATTTGATGTCACTAACGGTTATTCGTGTTAGATCGCGATAAAATGCGACTGTTCCCTAATAAATTCCGACGCAATGGGTCATTGAGGTGTAATTAAGTGTAATAAAGTCACAAACGTGATTAGTTTGTGTATACAAATATAATATACTGTAATATGCGGAATTGGTGCTTGCAGTGTATCGAATGCAGCAGAACCGTTTGTAACCGTGTAATACTTCGAAATATATCGTAATGCATCGTACCTGTTAGTCCTGTGTCATTTTTTCTAATATTATTGCGGGTAGAGTGATGTCATATCCATTCAGATTTGATGTCACTAACGGTTATTCGTGTTAGATCGCGATAAAATGCGACTGTTCCCTAATAAATTCCGACGCAATGGGTCATTGAGGTGTAATTAAGTGTAATAAAGTCACAAACGTGATTAGTTTGTGTATACAAATATAATATACTGTAATATGCGGAATTGGTGCTTGCAGTGTATCGAATGCAGCAGAACCGTTTGTAACCGTGTAATACTTCGAAATATATCGTAATGCATCGTACCTGTTAGTCCTGTGTCATTTTTTCTAATATTATTGCGGGTAGAGTGATGTCAAATCCATTCAGATTTGATGTCACTAACGGTTATTCGTGTTAGATCGCGATAAAATGCGACTGTTCCCTAATAAATTCCGACGCAATGGGTCATTGAGGTGTAATTAAGTGTAATAAAGTCACAAACGTGATTAGTTTGTGTATACAAATATAATATACTGTAATATGCGGAATTGGTGCTTGCAGTGTATCGAATGCAGCAGAACCGTTTGTAACCGTGTAATACTTCGAAATATATCGTAATGCATCGTACCTGTTAGTCCTGTGTCATTTTTTCTAATATTATTGCGGGTAGAGTGATGTCAAATCCATTCAGATTTGATGTCACTAACGGTTATTCGTGTTAGATCGCGATAAAATGCGACTGTTCCCTAATAAATTCCGACGCAATGGGTCATTGAGGTGTAATTAAGTGTAATAAAGTCACAAACGTGATTAGTTTGTGTATACAAATATAATATACTGTAATATGCGGAATTGGTGCTTGCAGTGTATCGAATGCAGCAGAACCGTTTGTAACCGTGTAATACTTCGAAATATATCGTAATGCATCGTACCTGTTAGTCCTGTGTCATTTTTTCTAATATTATTGCGGGTAGAGTGATGTCAAATCCATTCAGATTTGATGTCACTAACGGTTATTCGTGTTAGATCGCGATAAAATGCGACTGTTCCCTAATAAATTCCGACGCAATGGGTCATTGAGGTGTAATTAAGTGTAATAAAGTCACAAACGTGATTAGTTTGTGTATACAAATATAATATACTGTAATATGCGGAATTGGTGCTTGCAGTGTATCGAATGCAGCAGAACCGTTTGTAACCGTGTAATACTTCGAAATATATCGTAATGCATCGTACCTGTTAGTCCTGTGTCATTTTTTCTAATATTATTGCGGGTAGAGTGATGTCAAATCCATTCAGATTTGATGTCACTAACGGTTATTCGTGTTAGATCGCGATAAAATGCGACTGTTCCCTAATAAATTCCGACGCAATGGGTCATTGAGGTGTAATTAAGTGTAATAAAGTCACAAACGTGATTAGTTTGTGTATACAAATATAATATACTGTAATATGCGGAATTGGTGCTTGCAGTGTATCGAATGCAGCAGAACCGTTTGTAACCGTGTAATACTTCGAAATATATCGTAATGCATCGTACCTGTTAGTCCTGTGTCATTTTTTCTAATATTATTGCGGGTAGAGTGATGTCAAATCCATTCAGATTTGATGTCACTAACGGTTATTCGTGTTAGATCGCGATAAAATGCGACTGTTCCCTAATAAATTCCGACGCAATGGGTCATTGAGGTGTAATTAAGTGTAATAAAGTCACAAACGTGATTAGTTTGTGTATACAAATATAATATACTGTAATATGCGGAATTGGTGCTTGCAGTGTATCGAATGCAGCAGAACCGTTTGTAACCGTGTAATACTTCGAAATATATCGTAATGCATCGTACCTGTTAGTCCTGTGTCATTTTTTCTAATATTATTGCGGGTAGAGTGATGTCAAATCCATTCAGATTTGATGTCACTAACGGTTATTCGTGTTAGATCGCGATAAAATGCGACTGTTCCCTAATAAATTCCGACGCAATGGGTCATTGAGGTGTAATTAAGTGTAATAAAGTCACAAACGTGATTAGTTTGTGTATACAAATATAATATACTGTAATATGCGGAATTGGTGCTTGCAGTGTATCGAATGCAGCAGAACCGTTTGTAACCGTGTAATACTTCGAAATATATCGTAATGCATCGTACCTGTTAGTCCTGTGTCATTTTTTCTAATATTATTGCGGGTAGAGTGATGTCAAATCCATTCAGATTTGATGTCACTAACGGTTATTCGTGTTAGATCGCGATAAAATGCGACTGTTCCCTAATAAATTCCGACGCAATGGGTCATTGAGGTGTAATTAAGTGTAATAAAGTCACAAACGTGATTAGTTTGTGTATACAAATATAATATACTGTAATATGCGGAATTGGTGCTTGCAGTGTATCGAATGCAGCAGAACCGTTTGTAACCGTGTAATACTTCGAAATATATCGTAATGCATCGTACCTGTTAGTCCTGTGTCATTTTTTCTAATATTATTGCGGGTAGAGTGATGTCAAATCCATTCAGATTTGATGTCACTAACGGTTATTCGTGTTAGATCGCGATAAAATGCGACTGTTCCCTAATAAATTCCGACGCAATGGGTCATTGAGGTGTAATTAAGTGTAATAAAGTCACAAACGTGATTAGTTTGTGTATACAAATATAATATACTGTAATATGCGGAATTGGTGCTTGCAGTGTATCGAATGCAGCAGAACCGTTTGTAACCGTGTAATACTTCGAAATATATCGTAATGCATCGTACCTGTTAGTCCTGTGTCATTTTTTCTAATATTATTGCGGGTAGAGTGATGTCAAATCCATTCAGATTTGATGTCACTAACGGTTATTCGTGTTAGATCGCGATAAAATGCGACTGTTCCCTAATAAATTCCGACGCAATGGGTCATTGAGGTGTAATTAAGTGTAATAAAGTCACAAACGTGATTAGTTTGTGTATAC